>DWQW01010895.1:0-11815 GCA_018249695.1 Heliconius erato demophoon
TGTTGTTGTGGGATAATTATATTGTGGATAGAAGGATATATAGCATTATGCACTAATCTCTCAAGGATCTTCGACAATATTGGCAAAATTGATATAGGTCTGTAATTTTCAACATTATTCTCGGGACGTACACGTATCGTATTTAAGCTTGTGACGTACTATGCGGTTAGGTTGCTGGTACACTAGCCCAGAGATGAAAACAGTTCGAGGCCATAAACTATATGAGGCCGAACCTGGGCCCGGAGCCAGTCAGAACCAGAGCCAGTGGGAACGACCAACCTGGGCTTGCTTTCCAGATGATCAGAATACTGGCAGTCATTCCAAACATTAAGACCCACTAAGCTGACACTAAGCGCGGCTATAAGGGGAATGTTTTGAAAGACGATAAATGGGTTTTTTAGTGGTTAACGCGCAAACTTGTGTTTTCAGGAGGTTGAATTGAACTAAATTCCTTTCACTTCATGAGGAGACATGCCAGAGGGATGCCTCCACAGAAGATACAAGTTTTTTTCAGCACTAATCAGCATTTTTCCGAGAAAGACTTACGCAGCTAGAGTAAACAGTCTTGGGGGGTGCCAGCGTTCACTTGCATATATTCCGAGCAGAAACTCTCGACATCAATGATGATAGAGCAATAACTGGCGTTCCACTTGCATAAATTATTGAGAAGCCCGTAGGATAGAAGTTTTGCAAGGTGCACCCCATGCCACTGTCAATTGAAGGCCTCCGCCATATCTAAACTAACTGCCAGGCCTTCTCACTTGCTTTCGGATAGTGTCTGTATGCGTCATTCTTAACAAATGGCATTTTATTTTACAACGATAGTTTTATTATTTAATTTGTTTGAATAATCTAAAATTTTATTCATTAGTTTTATTATTTAATTTGTTTGAATAATCCAAAATCTTATTCATTTTAATTGTGAAAACTGTCATTTCGTTTAAAGTGGTGCAGATAAAAGCACTCTGTACAAACCTTTATATTTAGTTTCCTTAAGTCGTAGTAATGTTAGGCATTACTATCAAGAAAGTTGTTGGTGTGGGGATAATAATGAATTATATTTTCTGAGAAGTTCATTCATTATACGATAGCTAGGATCTTGGATACAATACTATGAGAAACAATATTGTGTGAGCTAGAGTTTACAATACTCTAAGTCTAAGCTAGCTTAAGTTAGTAGGTACACAGTCTGTGTGTATTGTTGGTATCTAAAATTAGGTTCCATTATAGAATTGTTTAAATACACAAGTCTCTATGTATATAAAATGATTCAAGAAGTCAATTCTGTCAGTAAAAGATAAAACAATAATAATTGGGTCGGTTAATATGTTCACAAAAGCTAAAAAATCACTCGGCAGAATTTTTGTCTGTTTGTCTGTTAGTTTATTCTTCGCGAAAAACAAATAAACACGTAAACAAAATAAGTGAATAAATCTTGGAAATAAATAAATCTCTTTTTTTGATTTTATCCTGGTAGTTAATATAGTTTCCGTAAAAAAGACCGATAAAGTTAATAGTTCCATCATCTCAGCGCGTTGCTGCATTTCGACAAATATCAGCGGTAGCTTTTTATATCTTGTTTACCTCTCATATAAAATACGTCCTCCAAAAATAAAAGATACTGTAGTGATAAAAATATATTTTAATAAAATGGATAATGCGAAATTTATGCACAATCTTAATAATATAAATCAGCTTCACGCTGTCTCCTGCACACAGCAGGGTAGAGCGAACCTAGTGTTAAGACACTGCGTTCCACATTTTCGCCGAATTCCGGAAGAATTGTGTGTTAAGTGGCGGAACTCAACGCCGCGCTTTGTCTCGACACCAGAGCGAAGACATGTATTTATAAATTTAAATAAATGTTTCATTTCGTTGAGTGAAGTCCTAACACACAACCAGTCGCGATATTTTAGTTGTATATGTATTTAAAATTGTTTTATATATCTTTAACTTATGGCTGGCTTCAACTCACTTTTAGCACCTTTTTGCCTTTTCTTTCTGATAACATTCTTTTGTACTTTACGATCGCCTGGTACAGGTCACTTGTAAATCTATGGGAAACGAAACACATTATTATCAATTCTTAAATAAATCAAAAAAGTAAAGTGCCAAAATCCAAAACCGAAAATCAATGTACCATCATATCAATTATTATAGTATGACTACTAATAGAACCGGAAAATAATTACAAAGATCGCTAATTACGACGAGGCGCCATTATGTAACTATGACGTGTTTATTTTTATCTCGAGCTATGTTACAACCTACTTTTTAGGTAAACCACAAAAATATTTTATTTGTGAGAGTTCGAAATGGTTGAGTACTCAATTACATTTTTTCGCTTCAACCGTTTTATTAGTTCAAATATATTTTTTGAGAAAATTGATTGATTTTTTTTATCTATTATGATTATTCTGTAGAGATAATCTCTCTTGGTAGCGTACTTGGTAAGTACGCTATATCTCGATAACCACGTTATATCTCTAGGAAAATAGACAACGAAGTACTCTTACTTCGGCGTCCATTTTCCCATATTGAGATATAGCGTGCTTGGTAACGGAACACAACGCTCTCATGTCTCATCTCATCTCAGTCTCAGTCTCATGGCAAAATTTAAAAAAGCTTTTGAACCTAAAATTATCAGATAAAGCCTTGTAAGTTTGACATAAATACATTCTTAATTTAATTTCAATTTTTAACCGACTATAATCGAATATAACTGACCTATAAGAAAAGAAGCTTCAAAATTATAAAACCTTTTTTAAGTAATTATTTTTGTTTGACAAAATCAAAGTACGTTATACTTTATGTTTATCTAAATTTATTTTTAATTTTTCTGTGTATTGTTTGAAATCGGTCTTTTTTGTTAAGAATTAATTTATTATAACTCAACCTATCAAAAAATATATTATAAATAAATCGGGCTGCAAAAATTTAAAAAGAAATGGTTTATTGCTTAACCAATTAAATCTGCACAAGGATCCATGTAAAATTTAAATGGACCCCGACTGTTAACCCTAATAAACTATTGGGCTTGTTTATTTTTCTTTTTAGTTTTTCTACTGGAGTTTTTTGTTAATATAATTATTTAAATTCAAAATTTGAGGCCAGTCGTGGCGCAGGGGCATAAGTGTATGACTGAAAACCCGACAAGTTATGCCCAATCGAGGAAATTTAATATTTTCATTTTTTCGCTCTAGTGCCGAGGCAAAGCGCGGTATTTTTACCATTATCGTTATTTTTTTTTTTTTTTCTTAACAAATTATAGTAACTTATCCTTTTTAAATTTATGTAGTTAGACTTTACCAATAATTAATATATATATATATATATATATATATATTTTTTTTAACTTTTATACACTAGTCTCCTATGTTGCATGAGGTATTCGCCTTAAAAGGTAATGCATTTAGAAGTAATATAGAATTAAAATGTTAATATTTTTGTAAAATGAATGTAATTTACCACTGGTGAATCTAAATAAATAAATAAATAAATAAATAAATAAGTTCTGCCATTCAACACGCATTGCCTCCAGAATACGGCAGAAAGTGGGGAACGGAGTGTCTTAACACTAGGTTCCCTCTGCCAACCCTGCAGTGTGCAGGATACAGCGTGAATCAGAGGAAATCTAAATATTAAATATTTCAATCTCCGACTGGGAATCGAACTCACAACTTAAGTTTATGCCCCTGCACCACGATAACCTCTGTCATAAAATATGTATCTATTATAATAAAATTTAAATATTAATAAAGTCATTCTTCATCGAATCGATGTCAAACTACAAAATTAAGTATACTGAGGCAATATAAAATTGGATCACTTTGATTTATAACTTGAATATTAAAATGCTTGCTGTAAAGAATATTTATTTTATGAATCGTTCTGTACTAGTATAGTGCTTAACTACAGTCGTTGGTTTTAGGTGCGATTCCTGCTCGAAATTATCTTAAATGTTAGTGTATTTTTTTTTATTTCGTAATCTTTTTTCTATGTATAATTCTTAACCTTTCATTATTTATGTTTTCTCTAAAACTACTGTATTTATTGTACTACTATTTAAGTAAAAGTTATTCTTATGTATCTATGGGACCATCGAGGCGTAGCGGTACATCGTCTGACTGTACGCTCGATGGTTTTGGGTTCAATTCAAGCTAGGGGGAATTATCTATCACTCAACACACTTAACATAAACGCTCATATCTCGAAAGTTGATTTGTGCCCGTATAACAGAGTGTCTTAACACTAGACTCTGTTTGTCTATTCTGCTATAAAAAATGATATATGATCCATATATTAAGAAACTTGTAAATTATATTTTATGGTTGGCTATATCTATTCAAATTCGCCTTGGAATTATATTCCAATCCAAATTAAATTATTACAGCCATAAATTACATTCTAAAGGTATTTTCTTATTATATTCTATAGTAATGCCGATGAGTATTTGTAATTACTGTTGTAAATGACTGATAGATTTTAAATGCTGTATTAAAAATCTATATTGATATAATAAAATATTTATGTATGTATGTTTGTATGAAGATTTATGAAGCAATTCTAACCGAATTGGTTATTATAATGTATGAGTGTATGAGATGGTTGTGAGTTTGATTCTTGGTCGGGACAGTTGGGTGGACCTTAACTTTTCCCAATTTAATTTATTAACTCGAGTGGGAATCGAACTTACGAAAGAAGAATCCAGATACTAAGTGTTAGTTCACAATTATAGAGTTTACTTCCAATTGTGAAACATTGATGTTAACTATTTTATAGCTTCACGTTATTATTCGCATTTAGCAGGGTAGATAAAGGGATATATAGTGTCAAGACACTTAGTATCACTTTCCACCTAACCTTCAAGATTGTGTGGTTGATTGGTGGAACTCAACGCCGCGTTTTGTGATATTATTGCAGAAAATAAAAATTATTTAAATATAATCATTCTCCTTAGTAGACTTAGTATGAGCGGTGCTAGTTCCGCCACACAACACGCAATGTCTCTAGAATATGGCGGAAAATGGGGAAACGTAGTGCCTTACCATTAAGTTCCCTCTGCCTATCCCGCTGTGTGCGGGATAGGCAGAGAGCATAGCGTGAAGCTGATACTGAGTAGAAATTAAACTCACAAACAGGCATTGATACATCTATATAAATATGTACTTTGTTACTGTGTCAACAAAGTTGTGAAAATTTTAGTTTTTCTTTATAGTCCTTTTAACTTTATTAGGGCGGGCTTGTCTTTAGCACCTGGCATTTTTATTAAATTTCAATTTCTTAGGTAACGCTGGTATGTTTTATTAAAAAAGTTTCATCTTTTTGGTCACCGCAATTTTGAATGTTAATATTAAATTTGTGTTATGGAAATATTTACGCCATCTCAATTGGGCTTAATAGCTTTTTATGAAGTTAAAGGTACATACATACAGCTTCACGCCGTCTCTTGTCACATCAGGGTAGGCAGAGGGAACCTAGTTTTAAGACAATCCGTTGCCCATTTTCCGCCGAATTCTGGATACATTGCGTGGTGAGTGGCGAAACTCAACGCCATATTTTTGCCTCGACACCAGAGCGAAGAAATGAAAAAAAAAAATATATTTCATTTTCTCGAGTAGGGCCTAGTAGTCGAGGTTACAGTCAAACACTTGTGCCTCTGCGCCTCAACTGGCTTCATCAGATAAATAGGTAAACTTATATAAAGTGAAGAGACTGAAATATTTATTACGTATATTATGAAAAAAAAATATAGTCAAAAATTTAAAAATATAAATCACCTTCACTCTGTATCCCGCCAACACTCCGTTCCATACTTTCCGCCGAATTCTGGAGGCATTGCGCGTTGAGCATTGACGATGTGGCGATGGTGATGGTTGGCGTTGAGTTCCGCCAGAACTCAACGCCAATAAACGAATCAAATCCACCACTAAAACCTTGAAAACGGCAGCGCTGGATGTCAATTTGATGTAATAGAGGAGAGATGGGACCCAAGAGTAAAGGGTAACGTAAGAGAAATCAATCACTTATTAGCTAAGTGTCAGAATACATAATATTATTATGAACTGAAGTAAATAACAGTACAAGAGGTACATACATTATCTTATTTATAGCATTAGAAAACACAATTTTCATACTTTGAAACTTTGTTGAGTTAGGAAATTTGCCTTCATAATTAAATTGATGTCTAACTTCGTGTCGACAAAGTATGTCATTGTATTATAACAATATAGTATGTGTATAGTACAGTGGTTAAAACGTTTACATTTGAATTGAGTGTGTAGGTTCGATAAATTATTTTTCATAGAGTGTTTTTGTGACACGGTTCAGAGGTAACTAATGTATCATATTTAGCTAGATGATGAGGCCAGTCGTAGCGCAGGGGCACAAGTATGTGATTGTTAACGTTACTGGTTGCTGGTTCGATCCCCACTCGAGGAAATAAAATATTTTTTTAAATTTATATTTTTATTTTCTCCGTTCTGGTGTAGAGGCAAGGCGCGATTCCCCAAAAAAACATTTTTTTTACTCTATAGTTTACCATTTCAATCTACCTGTATTTGTATTGCAATAGTGGAATAAAACGTGAAAGGCGGAATTAGAACGTAGACTATAACGGGATTCGGGATACTTGACTCATAACTCAACTGGAAATCAATTTTTTTTTTGATATAAAATGTCTTTCTATTAAGAATAACTGAAATATACTTATAACTATTTTAATATTATTTAATATTTTTTTTTACTTTTTCAAAATATCATTTGTAAAATAGCTTCTCTCTTACTAGCCCTCTACTTTTCAAATTTTCTAACCATATCTGAATAATGAGCATCATGTCAGCATCTGACTGTAAATGTGAAGATTCAGAGTTCGATTCCCAATTGGGTAAATGAATTGCTATGTTCCTTTCCTTGCTCTGGTAAAAAACAAAGCGCGTTGATCTCCGCCTTTCATGCTCATGCTCGATACATCTTAAAAAACGTCTTAATATATGGCTCCCTCTTATAGAAGAAGAGAATAGAAGAGTAGAAGTTATATAAAAATTGCAATAATAGTCAAATTGCAATACTTTTACATTAATTGAAATTAAAAAAGAAAGTTGTTTACAATCTTTGAACAAAAACCAAAAACAATTTAATTTTTTTCGTTCATTAAAACTTCCTCTTCCCTCTCATATAAACTTACCCCAATCTCATTAGAATAATGTTTCTAAAGAACATGCTAACAAATCGTACATAGTGTGTAACGTACAAACATACATACATATTGGCGGAAGTGCCTATTAGCACTTCGCAATTAGAATAGATAGATACTACCAATAAAATGTACGGGTCTTAAATAACAGAGGATTTTTAATTGTTTTCTAATGTGTTAAGTGGTTTTGTTATACACAAACTTACTTAGAAATTAAATTTGAGGCCGTCGTGGCCTGGTGGCTTGGGTGTGACTGTTATCGCGACGGTTGCGGCTTCGAAATCCATTTAGGGATATGAAATATTACATATTTTTATTTCTTCGCTCTGGTCACGAAACAACGTGCGGCGTTGAGTTCCACCACTCTACATATTATGCTTCAGTAATCTTTTTTCAATCAAGACCTTCTCCTATCAAGCTATTTGTGGGATACAGCTACTGAATTCTGGAGGAATAACGCGTTCAGTGGCGGAACTCAACGCTGCGCTTTGCCTCATTACCACAACGAGGAAATGTAAATATAAAAAAAAAATCCTCGAGTGGAGTTCGAACCCACAACCTATCAGATTTACTCTTTCTCACTTTACTCAAGCTCAAGCTTTATAGTATTATAGTATACAACATAATTACCTAACATCGATTACAAGTCAACTACAGTAGTTGTAGTCGTAAAGCAAGTATTGAAATTAGGCTTCGAGTGATAAATGTATCGATATCTCCGGATATATCTAATGGAAACTAATGCTTACGATATATCTTACGATTTATTCATTAATAGTCACTTCACTATTAAATTATTTGTATGAATATGCATGTAACCTATAAAAAGATTGTAGTTGCAGAATCTGTTTAGAAAATATTTATTTATTTATTCTATTTAATAAAAAGAAAAAATGTGTTCTAGTCATTAGCTGTGTATGTGTGTGTTTTTTTAGTTTCACGCTGTATCCCGCATGTAGCAGGATAGACAGAGTCAACCCCGTGTTAAGACACTTCATTTCTCACTTTTCGTCAAATTGTCAGGACATTTGTTTTGTAACCAGGAAGGTAATCGAAATAACTTATTTATTACCTCAAATGAGAATCGAACTCCAAATCGTCCCCTTTAAAGTCGGCTGTGCCACGACAGCCTTAATATTTATATAATACTTTATTATATTTAAAGGAAAGGTTTCCTCCACATCTTTACTCTCATGCGTAGGCTGTAGAAAATCTTGCGTTCTTATAAGATTATTTACTCTCCAAATTCGCCTAAAATTTATTAGACGCTCAGTTCATATTAGATAACGTAATTCTATACGGGCACGATGTTCTCATGGAAAATTCATAAATTGGTATATTATTTTCATATATTGCTATTGAAATAAGCTTGAAAGCTTCTTTAGATGTGCTTTTTTATATAAAATAAAGATTTTCTGTGAAATCTTTATAAAGTATAAGTTTAAGAGACGTGTGTAATTTATAAGTGGAATAGTAAGTTATATATTATTAATTTTTATCAGCTTCACGATGTTCCTCATGTAATAGGGTAGGCAGAGGGACCCAAATGTTAAGGCACTCCGCTCAGGGGGCATCGAAATCACGGCTTTTAATGAGAACGGAGTGTCTTAACAGATTCCTAGGTTTCCTCTTCTGCCTAAAATGTGCGGGATATAGCATAAAGCATACGTAATATTTGTTTTTTTTTTGAAGAGAGTGTAGAGATCTGTCACAAGACAGATCACTCTCTCTTTTTTTGCGTTTGGGGCCGTTGTGGCGGCGAGGCGTTTGACTGACTGTAAAAGCAAAGATGTGAATTATTAAATATTTAAATATGAAGCCTTGAAAAATTATAAAAAAATAAATAAATGAAATCAGCTTTACGCTGTGTCCCGCTCACAGCAGGGTAGGCAGAGGTAACCTAGTGTTAAGACATTCTGTTCCCCACTTTCTGCCGAATTCTGGATGCATTGCCTGTTGAGTGGCAGAACTCAACGCCGCGCTTAACCTCGACACCAGAGCGAAGAAATGGAAATATAAATTTAAGTGAATATTTCATCTCCTCGAGTGGAGATCGAACCTACAACCAGTCGGTTTTACAATCACACCTCGTGCCGCTGCGCCACGACTGGCCTCAAACAAAAATTATAACTAACGAAAAAACTATTAGGAGACATTTAGATAAAGGAGTGCGTGCAATTTACTTTATATCTATCCTCGAGTACTATAAAGGAAATTCCAAACGCTGAGGAAACAGAAACTTCTAACAAAGGTTTATCGGTACCGTTACGTTTTTATCGATATTCTACTCCTGAGGAATTTTTTAAAGATATTTAATATATATTTACTTATAATATAACGCTGTATTCCGCACACATCAGGGTAGGCAGAGGGAACCTAGTGTTCAGACACTCCGTTCCCCACTTTCTGCCGAATTCTGGAGGCATTGCGTGTTGAGTGGCAGAACTCAACACCGCGCTTAGCCTCGACACCAGAGCGAAGAAATGGAAATATAAATTTAAGAAAATATTTCATCTCCTCGAGTCTGGATCGAACCCACAACCAGTCGGTTTTACAGTCACACTTCGTGCCGCTGCGCCACGACTGGCCTCAACCCTGCTGTGTGCGGGATACAGCGTGAAGCTGATTAATTAATTAATTAATTAATAATATAACCTATACGGTTTAGTTGATTATAGTGAGGTAGTTCTTGGTTCAAATTCAAATAAGGATAATATTTTGAGTTGTGTTTTAATTGATTGATAGGTTAGACAATATTTTTATTCATAATTGATCTGATCCCTTCAGCCCTTCACAATAGAGAAGGAAATGAGTTTAGTTGTTACAAGCATATAAGAATTTTGATGTAGCTCGATGAGAACGTATGACTTAGTTAGACAGAGCGCTTGGACAGTTTCTGAAGAGGGGCGGGTTCAAATCACGCTACGTTAAAATTTTTATACGTTTTCTTAATAAGTTTATTAATACAATTCCCATTATTTAATTATTTTCAGTATAATTGAAATTTATACTTAAAATTAAAAAATATATTACACTTTTTGCGGATTTCAAGCTTAAATTTTATTCAATTTTTACGCCGTTAGTTAGTTACCATAGGGAGGAAATGAAAATAAATAAAATTTTATTTCCTCGAGTGGAAATCGAACTTCGAACTGTAAACGTAACGGTGATACGTTAACAGTTGGACCCTGGCCCATACGCCACGATCAGTTAGCTTTACTAGACAGAGTCTCAGTTGCATTTCATACAACAAAATAAAAATACGACTTATAATATAAAATGCCAAAATACTTTAAAATGCTAACTACTATTTGAATATTTAATAAACAATTTTAAATATAGCTGAGCTGTTTTCAAAGAAAGATGAAAAAAATACTATTTCAATTCCAGCCTCTTTTATATTACATAAGCATATTTTGCCTCATCCCGTTTAAGACGTTTTAAAACGTTTCTTTCTTTGAAACACTTTTCATATATGTACGTATTTAGCTTGGAGAAGCTCTTGAAAGAAGTTCAAGGTTTGAAATGTGAAGATATGTAAATGAATTCTTATTTAAGTTTGACTGTTTTATAGTACTTTGGCTAAATTATAAAAGAGATCAATAATGAGGGTGGGCAGAGGGCACCTAAAAAGCACTCCGTTCCCCAATTTTCGCCCAATTTTCAAGACATTGCACGTTCAGTGGCGGAATTCTTCGAGCTTTATGCTCCTACCAGAACAAGCAAAAGAAAATGATCCACTCCCCAACATGAATATAGAACCAACAACCCTCGTTTTTATAATCAGACGAATGCAATTACTTTTATATGAAATCAAATATCTTCTTTGAAATATTTACTTAAATTTATATTTCCATTTCTTCGCTCTGGTGTTGAGGTTAAGCGAGGCATTGAGTTCTGCCACTCAACACGCAATGCCTCCAGAATTGGGCAGAAAGTGGGGAACGGAGTGTCTTAACACTAGGTTCCCTCTGCCTACCACCCTACTGTGTGCGGGATACAGCGTGAAGCTAATTTTTTTTAAATATCTTTGTTCATAACCAGCGACCCACGCGCAGCTTCATCAGCTTATTTGTCCCATTTATACATTTATATAATTTAAAATATATTTTATTATATTAAAGTACTACTTTTGGAAAAAGAATACGTTTTGCCTAGAACTCGTTCAACAATTCGTTCTGTAGCTTTTCCATAAAAGCAGGAAAAATATGTATTCTTATAAACTCTCACATTTAAAATATTAAGTAGGACGTTTCAATCCGAAAAGATGGAATTCTAATAGTAGTTTCCACTAAGAATTGGACTCAATGTTGTAAAAGAAAAATTTGAAGTCTTATTTTAAATTATACAAAATATCATAATAATATCCATATATAAAAACATTTTAAATTACTGCTACGTAAATTTATCCTTCGTTACTTCCTGCGTCTCAATAATCAGAGTTACTTTCCACGAAACCGACAGATTAATATATATATATATATATATATATATATATAGCATATAGAAAATATACAGATATATATATATATATATATATATATATATATATATATATATATATATATATATATATATATATATATATATATATATATATATATATATATATATATATAT
>DWQW01010896.1:0-11815 GCA_018249695.1 Heliconius erato demophoon
ACACTAGTTTCCTTCCAACAGGGGCCGTCACTTACAAGCGAGTGCCCCCGATTGACACAATTCCACTGCTTTTATAGTTATTTTCCACCTAAATCTACCCTCTTTTACACGAGTACGCTAACACTATGAAGCATTTTTAGGCTTTAATATATTTTATAAATACATAAATGTATTAAATCAATCACTTTAAATTTCGTAGACCTAGGATTATGTAAAGAAATAATATGGTTGTTCCCAACATTGTATTGCAGAACGTTTACAGCCCATTTACAACGCAATAAAATATTATCAGCAATGCAGTTATAAACCAAGCGACGTGAATGTATAGTTGTAACTAAATACGCGCTATTTTATATTTCCATTTTCAGGACAAAAATCAATCATTTGATGATGTAGTATGTACCGGTTAATGGGAATGTCTTAAAGACACAACATTGTTCTTCCTGTCGTCTAAAATCCGATTTCTATAATTTATTTCACTAATATTTTATTTGTAAATACTTCTTTATTTATTTTATTTAAAAGTCAATTTTGAAAAATAAAAGTAATGCTAATGCTAATGTGTGTAATGCTTTTAAGATTTAGTAAAAAAATATACATTTTAAAAGAGCCCAATTCAAGTTACACATTTTTCGACATTATACTTGTTTACCGCATATAGGATGATGAGCAGAGAAAATAATAAAATAAGGTTAAGGCCTTGTTCAGCACTTTCCGCCCCAATTCAAGATCCAGTCCATTATATTTAATAGAGTTGGAACCAACGCCGCGCTGTGATCTATCGGAGCGATGAAATCAAATATAATTCAAATACAATCCAAATATACTTCCTTTTGTAGAAATCTAACTCGCAACCATTATTTTTACAGTTATACGCTATAGCACTGTGCTACGATAGCCTCATCATATGTTATAAGTGCGATATTCTTAGATAAGTATATAATCACACAAACACAATTTATAATAAAGTATAAACAGAATATATTTCGAAGTTGATCGTAATCGTCTAAATTGAAAATTTATACATATATAAAATTTTGCATAGTATAATTTTCTTGTGTTTTCAATAACTTGTTCAGATATCAATATTTGATTCAATTTAGGGTCACCTGTGCTAGCGTGATATAATTATAGTAGAATCTATATTTCTACAACACAAATTTTGACAAAGTAGGATAAACAATGTAAATGTAAATGTAATATCATTAATCAAATAAACCAAAAGCATTTTAATAATATTTTAAATTTTTATTCAATATTTTCTACAAAAACAAAAGCTCAATGACAAACACACCGTGTTTTTCGCATTCTATTTTCATAGTAAACTGGAACCGGAAAAAAATATTTCGAATGATAGCAACCTTAACTCGCGGCAGTTATAGACAGTCAACCATGTTTTATAGTGTTGAAAAAAGAATAAGCTTTAATTTCATATATCATTAATTTAAAAACACATGAGTGCAAATTATCAACATTAAGTGACCTATTTAAACCAGGTAACCCTGGGGTTTCAGCAGACTGAGAGGTGGCAACCATTGTTTTTGCAATTTTTTATTCGATTTTCTTTCTAATGATATTGGATCCATATTTCCTAGAAAAATATAATTACAAACTTATATTTGTATTAATTTCATACAAAATGAGTGTATATGTAATAATTGTAATTGATTAAATGGTATAAACTTGGACAGAAATAAAACTGAGTTCTGTTTCTATTTCTACAAGAGAAGTTGTTACCCGCAACACCATTTACGCATTTTTTCCTTTTCCGCAAAAATTTTGGGAAACCCTCCCTAACTCCCTAACCCTACACTAATACAAATTTTATATTTCTACCCTGCATAGTTTTTTGGTTGTGTGTTGTCTGTCAGTCTCTGTAATATAAAGGTTTTAAAAATATATAGATAATTATTTAGGCTGTTTATGGAGGAGTAATTACTCAAATCAGTACATTATTTTTTTTACGTTGTGGCTAGCATATAACTATATAAAATAATAGATAATAGAATACACAATAAAAGTCATCGTTATATTGGAAACCGCTCTAAGAAGCAATACACATACGAGTATACATGATATATTAGATAGTTAAAAAGGAAATAAAATAGTTAATGTAGTAAAATATATTAAACAAAAAAAATATATAAAAACAATCAAAATTAAACTAAATTGAAATAATTTTATAACGATAAACAATTGAATTATCCCTATTAGTAATTAATGTAATTCTGTATAAAAAAAATAATATTATAAAATACAGTATTATGTTATGTAATGAGTATATGTTATGAAGAGGCCGATCGTGGCGCAGCGGCACGAGGTGTGACTGCAAAACCGACTGGTTCTGGGTTCGATTCCCACTCGAGGAGATGAAATATTTACTTAAATTTATATTTTCATTTCTTCGCTCTGGTGTCAAGGTTAAGCGCGGCGTTGAGTTCTGCCACTCAACACGCAATGCCTCCAGAATTCGGCAGAAAGTAGGGAATGGACTTCCGTTCCCTCTGCCTACCCTGCTGTGTGCGGGATACAGCGTGAAGCTAATTTAATTTTTTTTTTTATATGTTATGAATAAAGTTGAGAAAACAATATTATATTTATTACATTGAATTGACAAATATTTGAGACCATCGTGGTGCACAAGCGTGTGACTGTTAACGCAGCATTTATAGGTTCGATTCCCACTCGGTATTATTTTTATTTCTCCCCTCTGGTAGCAGGGGAAAACGCAACGTTGAGTTCCGGCACTGAACTCTTGCTTCGAAAAATTGGCTTAAAGAGGGGAACGTAGTGTCTTAGCACTATACCCTGCTGTATGCGGAGTACAGCGTGAAGCTGAAAAAAAGGAATAGTTTTAATTAAAATAAAATTTATATGAATATAACTCACTGGTTAAGCAAAAGTAAACAAATATCTAAAAGTATAGCGCGCACAACACGCAAATGGTACTCAGAAACTGCACGATTTCCGCATATTTGTGGATCGCTCTCGCGGCTGGATTGTATTGAATAATAACTAGATAGGCTTTATGTTCACGCTTTTATAAAAATGTAGTCCTTGCTTATTATGTAAATTATCTTTGTGGTGGATTACTACTGAGAATTGTAGCAATGACAATCTATATTTTCTAGACAAGTATATAAATAATTTTTTGCGTAAATAAAACAAATAGGAAAATATTCAGATTTATTTGGATTCTGGAATCTAAAGTGAAATAAGGCAGTCCATGAACCAGTGGAATCCTATGCATCACTTCCAAGCGCTCTATAAACAATATTGTAGAAAGATATAAATCATATAAAGACAAAAAAGATAAAAACACTTTTGTTTTAATAAAACTAACTCAATAAAGACCCTACACCTACAAAAAAAACAAAATATTAAAGATACTGGAGGAAGATCACGTAAAAAGCATGAGGACCACTTGGAATGCATGTATAAACAGGTTGATACAGTGGACGAGGCGAAAGAGGTATGTGGAGACCGTAGCCTTTATCGCCCTGTTCTCCCTGACTACCCCGCCAGGGGTACAACGTGGAGCTTATTAAATAAGTAGAAAAGAGTAGATGTCTAATATCTATAATGTTTATTCAAGTTAGAGATAGTAGTGGCGGTGAACGGTGTGCAACTTTAAGCGCGACAGTTGTGGTTTAAGTTTCTCTAAAAGGATCAAGTACGGCGCTTAGTTACGTCACTCAACACACGCTTCTTGCGTTTGCTTGGTATCTATAAATGCTTTATAACTTACTTTTTTATGAGCCGACAAGTATAATAATTATTATATTAAGGACATAGATATGGCAAAGGCCTTCGATCGAGTGTAACACGGGACGCTCCTTGAAAAAACTTCTATCTTACGGGCTTCCCGAGAATTTATGCTAGTGGATTGTCAGCTTTCTCACTGGGCGTAGAATCAAGTCACTGTCGGAATATATACCCGTAAACGCTGGCGTCCCCCAAGGCTGTATGCTGTCCCCTACGCTTTTTCTTTTGCATATCAATGACATAATAGTAGATACTAGTATTCATCCTAGCAATGAAGAGACCCTCTTGAGGTGAAAGAAACTTGGATCAATTCAACTCCTGGAAGATACAAGTTTGCGCGTTAATCACTATAAAAAACTCATTTGTCGTATCACCAGTCTGCCAAAACATTCCCCTTATAGCAGCGCCCAGTATCAGTATATTGGGCCTTAATGTTTCGAGTGACTGCCAGTATCGCGATCATCTGGAAAGCAAGGCAAAATTGGCCTCGAAGAAACTGGGTATCATCAACAGAGCGAGACGGTACTTCAAGCCAATACGTGGATCTACATCACACCATCTGGATAAGAGGCACTCCACTTCTCTGCGGTTTCGTATAAACTTCCTTCCACGCTGCTGTGGAATGGCCTATCTATGGCAGTGTTTTCAGTTTGATAAGATTTGGATACATTACTATATATTACATTATGTACCTACAACTTAATACGATTTCTAATAAAGGTGAAATTTATTTATAAACATCGTTTCACTAAATCATGGCAAGATTTTTGAATCGTTTTGTCAATGCTTATCTGAACAACTACGGGTAATTATCAAATGTGGCAGTATTCACAAACAATTATAATTTATGTCGTGCCCAGGCCTAATAGCTATACCTACACAACGAGTTACTTTAACAGTCGTTTCTAAAACGTGCGGGTACGAACAAGACGACGAAAAATTAATTATCCCGATAGTTTTGTCGCTATAGCAAATATAGTTTATAGGAGTACACTGCAGTAGCTACCAATAGACCTATGATTAGAGCTTTGCAATACTTAGTTACCATATTTCTTATGTTGATAATATTGTTACGTTATCATAGCGTTTCCACGCGGACGAAGTCGCGGGCGGCCTCTAGTTTTACATAAATATACACTTTTTTTGACGCTGGGAAATGGAGTTTACGCAGACCGCTCTTGTGCAAGTGAAATATGCTGTACGGACACACGGTACTGTGGAGCTCACTGGAGAATGAAACCGATACTATCCACTAAAACCCAGCGAAACCTTCCCACTTAAGTGGGGGAAGGATCACCCACCCATTCCACTACTGTACTGTGGATAATCGCCTATCGCGGGTCACCATCGTGTTTAGGATAAGCCTCAGCAGCCTTCATGAGTGACTCTCTGTTAGGGAAGTTGAAGATGAGCGTAATGCCATCTACTACCACCTGGCCTACGACGGTGGAACGGACCTCCATTTGCGCTGATTCTGGACTCGCACACCGGCTCCATGGCCTCCTTCAATGCCATAACAGAATCGCAAAAGGAGACCATGGCAGACCAGTACCTCTCACTATCTAGGATGACCTCCCCGCCCCCATACACTTGACAGTAAGAGGTCCCTACCGAGTACAGCCTTCAAAACATGGCGTCAAGCGGGGCATTCCACCAGTCACACACTGGTAGAATGCCCCGCGGTGGATGCGCTCCACTAGCGCTTGGCACTCATGACAAGCTGGTGATAACTCCCGGCGTGCATCTAATGCAGGTATTTACCGAAACAACCGTGCCCTGTTAGTACTTCCTGCAATCTAAACATCAGCACCCCAAAATTACCTTGGATCCAGCATTTAAAATGAGGGCGAACAGCTTCTACCATCGCTAGACCTGCCCCAGGTCTACTTCTATCGCCCGATCAGGGCTTTGTCGGCTATATAGATACATACTTGATTGAAACTTAGCTCTCATTTCACAATTATGTTCTTTGTGGGAATATGGGGTTGATAGAAAAGACTTAAATTAAATTTTAGGGCATTTACAATAGTGAAAAAATAACTAATGGCAAATTGAGGCACATAAAACGCGTTGCCATAGTAACCTGTATATTAATTTCATTAAATTAATGTCTTTTTATGCATTATTTAATAAAAATATTGGCATGATTCACTTCTTCTCCGTATATAAACTATAACTGTACTGAATTTCCAACCCAGAGGGGTTTGTATTATTTTCGTAAAAAGGGGGACAAAATTTTGGCTTCATGTATTAATATACAGAGTGGAAGTGTCAGCACCATTTTAAATGAAACCACACTAACTAATATAAAAGCCTAATACATTTTTTTAAAATATCCCAAAAATTAAAAAGTGACTTTTTCAAACAAAATAAATAATAAAATTATTGTTGTAATATAAAACGACATTTGTCAAGAACGACGCAAGCACACATAAACCTATAAAAGGGAAACCGCCTCATTACCAAATCTAGTCGTAGGTATTAGCGGCAAAGTTCAAAGTTGATTATCCTTTAGTAGTATTTTTGTAGTAGTGTGTGTTTACGTTATTGGTATCTATGCGTATATACTGCGTCACACGAAATACAGGTACAGATAATATCGTGAAATGAATATCTTATCTTGATTAATTTCTTTAGGTATGGGGTTAAAATATTTTACCCTATATGCTGTTCCTGTAAAAGGAGCGCTGATACTTCCACTCTGTATATACATATAATTTTTAATGATAATAATATTATATTTTATTTATATTCAGTATCTATAATTTAGAGTAGACAGAGGAAACCTAGTATAAAGACATTTTGTTCCCCACTTTCCGCCGAATTAAATATTTTAGTACTCGAGTGGGAATCGAACCCACAACTTGTCGTGCCTACAGACACAGTTTTGTGGCCCTGCGTTACGACTGGCCTCGTATTTTTATTTCTTTTATTAATTAAGTATTATTTATTCCTAACGATTTCTCCTTTTCCCTTACATATTTTTTATTTTCATTACCAAAATCTAGTTTCACATGGCTTCAGCTTATGAAATTAATATAACTTGTAGTTTTATAAATTAAACATACAAATTAAATTTTAATTGCAATTAGCTATTCACACGGCTTACTGTACGCGATTCTCACCTTATATTATAACATAGTAACATAATAAAGTTCTTCCTCTCAGTAATTTCGCAAAGGTTACCAACAATACATAAATGTTTTGGCGCACCGTAACAGTAAGTCTTATTGGCCATTGTTCTATCGTAAAGGCACTGTCATGCAAAAAGGGCTATCTCGTAAAACGAAGACCTGCCATGATCAAATGAAATTGCTTTATTCTTATAATATTAATGTGGTGAGGCCAGTCGTGGGGTAGCGGCACAAGTGTGTGACTGTAAACGCGGCAGGTTGTGGGTTCGATTCCCAGTCAAGAGAATGGAATATTTAATATTTTCGGGGCAAAGCAGGGACTGGAGTGTCCTAGCACTAGGCTCCCTCTGCCTACCCCGCTACAAGCGGAATACAACGTAAAGCTAATGAGAGAGGGAGTTAATGTGGGCCTATGTGTTACTTATGGAAAATATATATGTCTTCATAGACAATTTTACAATTTTTGGTTTACCATTTTACTGTTTTTGTTTATTTTATTTTTTTATTATTATACATTAGTTACTTTCACAATTAATTATTTTAATTATAATATACACAAATGTAACCTTGAGTATTTTATTAATACCTAACAAAGCTTTATTACTAAGTAATATATAGATATAATTATCAAGGTCAACATTTATATTTTTTATGCTGATAGACAGCACGATATTAAGAAATAATAAAAATAATATAATAAAAGCTTTGCTTAGTTTTTTGCCAGTTCTCAGATTTGGGTTTTTTTTTATTCCCAGACTGGTATAGTCTTGACGTTCAGTAACCTTATGTTGTACTGTTTATTACTGACTAAAACAAAAAAAAAACTGAATTTGATTGTAGATATCTTGTACGTGTGATTCATGCATCTTTATATAAATAATTGATTTTTTTTTATAAATGTATTTATTATATTTTATACCGGTTATGGAATAAGGTTAAACATCGCTATGATAATAATTTCGAAAATAAATATTTATTTAAAAAAGTATGTATACAATAACACATTCTATAAGTTATAACTAATATTAGATAATAGTTTGTTGTCAAAATGTCAAAGCAACATATGTTTATGTTGTATAACTCATAGACATATGAGCTCCTACTACTCCATAAAATTATTAAAAAAAATAACTAAAAATATTAACTAATTTCCTGAAAACGTTATTGTACGAGTAGTTAACCATAAACATCACAGATGGCGTGGATCGTTTTTAGATTGCACTATCTATGAACGACATCTGAAACGTGTGGTTCGCCTGAAAGTTATATGTATTATAAGCTGTAAGTAGACTAAATTAGCTTTAAGACTCCTGTAGCACACTACGAGTGAGGTCACTTTTCAATGTTTGAAGATGGATCCATCTTATATAATTAACATCATATTAGAATCACCGTAGTAGTATATAATAGAATTATTAATAATATTCGCATCGACATTAATAATTGTGGATATTCTACGTGGAGATAGACATATGTATTCTATTTGTTAAGTAAAACAGATTCTCATGCGGATGTGGTTGTAGCTCATGCAGATACACCAATAAGTTTAATAATATTTTTTTATGGCAAGGACAAGGCAAACGAGCATTCAGGTCACCGGATGGTAAGTGATCAGCCCGTGCAATACCAGAGGAGCTACAGGTGCGTTGCCGGCCTTTAAGGTGGAGATAGATGTGCTTTTTGAAGGTACCCACCCGTGTCATATCGACCTGGACACACTGCCGCT
This sequence comes from Heliconius erato demophoon, assembly GCA_018249695.1. Classification (NCBI taxonomy): domain Eukaryota; kingdom Metazoa; phylum Arthropoda; class Insecta; order Lepidoptera; family Nymphalidae; genus Heliconius; species Heliconius erato. The sequence continues at coordinate 8,626 of DWQW01010896.1, forward strand.
GGTAGGCCTGGAAAGAAATGCGTGGCAGGAAGTTTCTAGTGAAGTCCTTAGTGGAGTGCCACGTATCCAGGTGGTGTGGACGATATTTTAGCTTGTAACGTACTGTGCGATTAAAAAATTGGGCGGCAGGTAACAGGTCAAACAGTTCTTCAGAATACTCCTCAGTATCAGTTGATGTTGTTTATAATATATTTCTCGTAATATGTTAAAATCTTAGCGTAGTAGCGATTAATAGTAGTGAGTAGAGAGTGGTAGAGTATAAAACAGATACTACTTTTTTTATTTTTATTTTTTTTTATTAGCCAATTGGAAATGTTTGAGCCCGATCAAACCAGTAATTTTTGGGTTACGTCTGGATAAGTTAGAAAAATCGGATTTATTAGGGAGTAATCACATGAGACAGTTACAGAATCGGGCCACTACTGTATGAAATTTCTGCTTTACGTTTCTGTTTAAAAAAACATTGAGGACCAGGACGAGAACAAAATAAACAAACAACGTGGAAATAAATTCTTAATAAGTTCTCAACTTGTTTTGAAAGTTGAATTAGATAGTGATTTTAACTATTTATGAAAGATTTACGTTACCTATTTGTTTTCCGCTCAGCTTTTCAATATCAAAATTGAGTTAATTCTTTTGAAAAATTTCTTAAAAAAGGCAGATTGTCTTACTTTGGGTCTAGTTAAAAAATCTGAGTAGAATTATTAAGAATGCCATGCGACGCATCTCCGAACAGTAAAAGCACGTCGTCTTCTTAGCCATCTGCTACACGGAATTCAGTAGATGAAGTCGTATCGGTTTACATTATCATATTACACGTAACGTTCTCTACACCACTTTGTGGTATCACGACTACCATGACGATTACATTTGGTGGCGTTTACTCTATGCAGTACTTAGAATTGGAATGATTTGGTAGAATTTGCCGTTATACATCTGGAAATAATTTCGATATAAAAAAAATCGTGGCGCAGGGGCACTAAGTGTGACTGTAAACGTGAATCGTTGAGGTTTCAAACTCCACTGGAGGAAATGAAATATTTATTTAAATGCATATTTCCATTTCTTCGCTCTGATGTTAAGGCCAAGCACAAAGTAGGAAATGGAGGTACCCTCTGCCTACCCTGCTATGTACGAGATACAGCGTGAAGCTGATTTAATTTTTTATAAAAAAAAAAACAAAAATTTACACTACGATACGGTAAAAATTATGAATAAATCACTTAACGCGACAAAAAATTGTTGCGAATTGCGATGAATGACAGTTTGACGAGCACTGGCCGAGAGTGAGGCGGGAGGAGGTAATGATTAGCGCTACTCATCAATAAAATGGCGTTAATAGTATGTAAGTAATTTAACTGTTCCGTTTAGCTAATTGAAATAAACAACAATATATTTTTTTGTTTTATTTCTCCATCTGTTTATCCACACTCACCGCGACCGCGGATGTACCTTCTCTATAATTATGATCAATATTATATTATGATTTTTTATTCGACAATATCTAAAACACATATAAATGACTTAGAATAAATATTAGTAACACAATAAAGCTGAGACCAACGTGGCGCAATGGCACAAGCGTGAGTCTGTAACGCGTGACGGTTGAGGATTCAATTCCCACTCAGAATCTTATTCCCTCAATTTAAATTCTCATCCTTTCGCTCTGGTAACAAGACAAAGCATGCCCAAACCATGCCACAACAAGAAACGCCCCGAAAATTTGTCAAAAAGCGAGGAGCGGAGTGTCTCAACACTGATTTCTCTACCTGCTATATGCGGGATACAGGAGGAAGCTGAAAAAAGAATAAAACAACAAAACCAACAAAGCGATCGCAACATGTTGTGCAAACAAATTAACACCCGTTAAAAGTTTCCCTTCGCTAACCTTCCTGTGGCAATCATTCAAGGAATATCTCATCAAGTATCTGGTTATATTCAGATGTGGCCGGTTGCTAACCGACTCATCCCTGACCGACACGCCACCACAATTGTTTAAATTAACCGGATTATTATATAGCCATGACTCAAAGGTAGCAAATCGATAGCGAAATTTGACGACAATTGCTCTTGATATTAGATTTATATTAATCGCCATATTAGATTTATATTAATTAATTCGCCCGCTTAAGCTACACGGTTATTGATCTAATAAAAATAAATGGCTTCTAATTTGATTTTTGTTGCTTTAATCTGTAATATTCTAATATGATTCTTTACTACAGTATCGTAATTTCTATAAGGACTTTTGATTGTTTTGAATTAAAAAATACGACCATTGTTGATATTTGATATTTATAAAAATATATATAAAGCTAATTATTTCTTATACGTATATATTTTTGTAACATTACGTTCCTTTTACCTATGTAATGTACGTCTCATCATCATTTTAAAACTCTGTTAAATGTTCTGATGTCAGTGAATAATTTAATTTACTCTTTCAGAAAAAAAAATAAATTATTGATTTGAAGGATTCATAATATTCTTTGTATGTAATAACTGTAATGATTGAATATTAACTCCTGTACAGTTTTTAAATTAGTTACATATTATATTATTGGCTAAATGTGCAATTGGTAAATATGTAGTTATTACAGAGTGCACGTAGAAAGGCTGTTTTAGGCATTTTTATATAGAAAAGTAGGTTATTTTTTAATTCCACGATGTTTATCCGTATTCCTGTATGTACCTGTATTTCGTGTGACGCAGTATATACGCATAGATACCAATAACGTAAACACATACTACTACAAAAATACTACTAAAGGTTAAACAACATTAAACTTTGCCGCCTATTCGATTCGACAAGACTCGATTTCGGGATGAGGCGTATGCGGCGGTTTCCCTTTGATAGGTTTACGTGTGCGTGCGTCGTTCTTGACAAATGGCGTTTTATATTACAACAATAACGTTATTATTTATTTTGTTTGAAATAATCCCTTTTTCATTTTTGGAAAAAAAAAATTGTAGGTATAAGGCTTTTATAGAGTAGTTAAAACTGTGGTTTCATTTAAAGTGGTGCTGACACTTTCACCCTGTATTGTAAGATCTTACTTCGTCCTAAAGGAGACTGAAACTATTCCATACATTTTTGGGCCCAGAATGTAAAGATATGAAAATGGTATGATTTAATAGATTTAGGTACATCATTCCCTCCTTGAAAACTATATAAATTTTGGCAATCTGA
>DWQW01010897.1:0-11814 GCA_018249695.1 Heliconius erato demophoon
GACAAGAATTCTGCTGAGTGGTTTTTTAGGTTCTATAATCGACATATAAACGGACCTGATTTTTATTTTTTTTATATCTTTCATGTACAGAATTGACTTTTCTATCCTTTTATTATATATAGAGATAATAACATAACTTCCATACACGCTTCAGGCTGCCGTAGCGCAGTGACAACGTCTGGCTGTAAATGCGACTGTTGTAGATTCGATTCCGACTACGTGATACTTTATTGTTATTTTCTCATCCTGGTAAGCAGAAAAAAAGAGATCTTTCAGAAAGATCTGAGTATATGGTTTAAATTTCAACTTGATATCTACAAGCGTTACTGAGACGGACAGACCAACACTGATAGATGGAAAAAAAGTGATCTTGTAAGGATTTTTTTTAGATTCACGCTGGATCCCGCACACAGCAGGATAGGCAGAGGGAACCTAGTGTTAAGACGCTCTATTGCCCATTTTCCACTGAATACTAAAGGCATTGCGTGTTGAGTGGCGGATCTCAACGCCGATTTTCTTCAACACCAGAGAAAAATAATGGAAATATAAATTTAAATAAATATTTCATCTTCTCGAGTGGTAATCGAACCCATAACCAGTCGATTTTACAGTTATACCTTGTGTCCCTGCGCCACGACTGGCCTCTATACTAATAAATAAGAGTTCCCTTTTTCTTAAAAGGTAGGGAACAAAAAAAAAATTGACTTACTGCTGCGGTATCGAATTTACAACCATTAGAATGAACAATTAATGTTAAACACAATATAAGCAACGAAGTTAAACGCATTGTTAGGGCTCTTATAAGAGTCACTTTTCTTTCACTACTGAAAAATTATTAAAGAAATCAATTGAGAAGGTGCATTTATTATTTGATGTAGTTATATGGTCTTTAAGTTTTATTTGTTTTTATAATCAATTTTATTTATTATACGAAATGTTATATTCTTATGTACATTTTTATGAAAATGTGTAAATATTGCATAATGATTTACTTATTCATGGTATAGAGTCCCTATCCGTATAGCGGGGTCGACGGAGAGAACATTATGTTTAAACACTCCGTTATACACTTTCATTCTTGTCCTTGAGATATTGGGTAATGAATTACGAAACGCTAACATTTGTACATAATATTGACACGATGTAACGATTATAAAGAAAATTATGTAGTTTGTTTACATGTTAAAAAATATTAATATTATTTTTAAATATTCATTGGTATTTCATGTTCTTAGAAAGAGTGATACAAAAAATCTGTATAATATCGAACATTTCGATTAGTGAATACGTGTCGGAGAACGTATTGAAAATACTATTAAGTCGAAATTTGGCAATTTTTTCTTTCTATTTTGCTCACTCGTACTGTCTTAACTCATCTGGCACAAAACAGGATAGGTAGAGTGAACCTGGGAACGTAGTTTTAAGACAATCTTTTCTCTTTAAGACACTTCTATTTTCCACCAAATTCTGCCATTGCAGTTGAGTAGCGGAACTCAATACCGCGCTTTTTGCTTTGATATTGAAGTTAATTTATATCTTTATTGTAATCATGAATTCATAAAATAATAAAAACTAAACTTACCCTAGTTTAAACAAGGAAGTCATTAAGGAGATAGCTACGGAAATGTTAATCTGATATAATTCTACAAAAACTATATAATTAAAATTGTCCAACCTTCATCCAAATTACATTTTTAGATGCAATTATTTGACTTTACTAAGTGATTATTTATATTATAGCGTGATTAGTGTGGAGTGATTATTTATATTGTGGCGTCCTCTAGTTTTAATATTTTATATTATGTTATCAATTTTTATAAACAATATTGAAAATAACAGCGGTGTCACAGCGTCTGATTGTAAACGCTTGGTTATGGATTCGATTCCTTATCCCAGAAAATGAATTAATTTTTTCTACCTCACCCTGGCTTATCAGGAATCTGTATCAGAGACTATCATTTGCCACGTTGAATTTGACTTTATAATATAATGTTAATAAAATTTAATATCATTCAAACGTTAATGGACATCTCAAAATGTATTTTTTATATAGGTACATACTTAAATATTTTTTTTTAATCTAATGTAGTTTGATTATTAATACTGGAAAAAGAGCCAATTAGGAATGAGATTATCTTTTATGCTTCATATCAAACACATCGGGGAGTATCATTTGACTGTAGACGCGATGGTAGAGGGTTCAATTTTGAATTTTTCTCGCTTTTGTGATGCAAATCGCGGCGCTAAGTATTGTTACTCAACACGCAACATCTCGAATACGCGCCTATAGCACGTATACCTACTGTATATCCTGCAATATGCGGGATACAGCGTGTACAGCGTCTTAAAAGCATCAGTTTGTACTAAAAATAGGGTTAAACAAATTATTATTAAGAGAAAAGTCAAGCGCATTGCTAGAGATCTACTTGCGTACTGGTTTTTGTATGAAAACTATGATTCTATTGAAGTAATCAGTTGAGAATTGATGTACAATGTGTGTGTATATTGCATGTACGGTAGAGTTGTTGTGTGTTTTTTTTATTTGTAACACAATTTTACTTCCATACATGTGTTTTTTTTTATTAAAAACTTTTCGTTATTCCTATATTTACTTTCGAATTTCTTTTTAAATACTAGATATACTGTTAAGACACTCCGTTCCCCACTTTGATTTTTTTTATTTATTAGATATACTGTGATCGTAAGGTCGTGGTATATTAAGGTGGGACTGTAAGCGCGACGACGAATTCCTCCCACTGGTGGGAACGAAATATAAATGTTTATATTATTTTTATATAACGTTTTTATTTCCTCGCTCTGGCGACGAGGCAAAAGTGCGGTGTTTAGTTTTGCTCAAACAATCGCAATGCCTCGAGAATTTGGTGGGAAATGGAGACAGGGGTGTCTTAATGGGAACGGAGTATTTTAACACAAGGTTTCCAAAAATCGTTTAAATAAAGTAATGATTCCACAAACAAACGCTGTAAATAATATTGTAATTCACTATTATCTTCAATACTTAATATATTTCGTGTTTCGATATCGGTAACGTATTAAGTTGACATTCGATACGCACCGTACAATATTATAAAATATATTTATTAAACGGTACATATTGAAAAAATATTATTTTATTTTTAGTTAATAATATATTCGAAAATTCGGTGGTAACTGAGGAACAGAACGTCTTTATGTTGTAGTCCCTGCTATATGCGGGATACAGCGTGAAGCTGAAAAAATCATTTATAGATAATAAAAAACAGAATATATAAATACAAAACATATCGTATAACAATGATATTTTATATTTCTACTGAAGTTACTTAATTTTGTCTAAGCGCGAGGGTAATGTGAAGTTATAATTCAGAAGTCATTACTTATAGAAGCTAAATGTGTGTCCAGTTGACCTCATCTAACTGAAAGTATGTAATTAAAACTATACTACAGACTTCATAATAGAAAAGACTACACTATGCTAAATTAATTTTGTTTTGCAGAACTGCCTTTCGAGCTGAGTGTAGTTTTATATTTTTTTATATCTTCACGGTGTATCCTTTACGTAATAGGGTAGGCAGAGGGAACCTGGGGACCTAATGTTAATACACTGCGTTCCGTCCACATCTTTTCTCCACTTTCCGTCGAATTCTGGAGGCAATGCTTGTTGAGTTGTGATATTCAATGCCGCAATTTTATAATAATTTCACTGCGTGCTTGCAAAAAGTTATTTGATATTTCTAATTTAAAAGTATCATTCCATACTAAGCATAGGAAAATATTTTGCTGGAAAATGCGACGTAAAATATTTTTAGAAAACGTAACGTAGCTTAGCCTAGGTACGAGTTCTGCTACGTAAAACTTTTATACGTTTTCTATAAATCAATTTAAAAATATATATATATTGCGTGATACCCCTTGTCCATCTTCCGTCTTCCGTCACCCATTATATATCATACATCATGCGTCATCCGTCATCTGTCATTCAATCCAGCAATCAATGAAAGATTGATCAATGGAGGATGGATGACTAATTTTAATGTATATGACATTTACTAAAGGGTTTTCTCATAACGATATTCCTTATTTCACACAGCTATGTATATTTATTATTAAAATCATTAACACAACACTTTTAATATAATAAGAAGATAATTTCGCTTAATTATAATTTTTCCCGTACCATCTATCTCCTAACACTGTGAAATGGAACAAGCGGCCCAATCGCGGCTTCGCCCGCATATGCTGTATGCTGCATCTGTTAATTGTTTGATACATGCAATCACGAACACTACGCGGCTATATAATAGGACGTCATCAGCGGCAAGGCCGCCCCCCGCGGGACTCGAGCCTAGGATTGCGGCCGTGAACAGAGCGTTGAATTATTTTAATTTTACATTTTTTCAAAAAGTATACCTTCAAATTACATGCTATAAAAATCGAAGATTGTCTTCATAAAATTTCCTTGATAATGAAATAACTTTTGCTCGTAAGTTTCAATATACATACATGTGAAATAAAAATCGATGAAATATTACCTTACAATTTTCAATTATTTTTTGTCACAAAATGCCGCGGAAATATCGCGGACTTTTTTTTAGAACTAATAAAATAGAATTCATACAACGTATTGACATATTATTAACTATTTTTGCAGCGCACGCGCTTAAAGTAATTCGATATTTTAGGCTAACTAAGACTTACACCGTAATGTTATATAGAATTCCTTAAGGGTGTAGCTTTCCCACAAAACAAAAAGAAAGTAAATTAGAGCAGTAGATCCTCAGATCTTAGCGTTTAAACAAACAAACAAACAAACTCTTCCGTTTTATTATATTAATATAGATAATGTACGAATATGTCAATGAAGTGAAGTGAAGTGAATGTTATAAGGATAAGCTATTTTACCTACATTTCTTCGTCTATGTACAATTTCTTTTATATGATATACGATATATCTTTTAGCTTTTATCTTTGCATAAATGAATTGGCATTTGCGGATATTATAGTGTCTTCACTATATATTCTTCCTGTATTTTTTTAACTTCACTGTAGTTTTCTACGTCAAATAGTTAAAATAACGATAAGCGTTTGACTGTAAGCTCGATCGTTGTGGGTTTAATCCTTACTCAGGGAATGAATTAGGTAAGGCTGTATGTTGAACAATGTATTTGTTATTCTTATTATACGATAGCTGTAAACGTACAATTTCACTTTCATTCTTACAAATAGTAAAAAAATAGATAGCAAATACATATTGTATTTTTTTTAATTTTGCATAATTGCAGAAGATTTTTTAATAAACAGGTAATAATTACAATAATTATTCAAACGCTTATTTAAATCATTGCTTTGCTTTGGATGACAATGCCTTTCGAGTAACATTATTCGAGAGGCGTATTTAAGTCTTGTTACATAAGAAAATTGATTACACTATTTTTGTAAAGTTTATTATATTTTTTTAAAGACATGAAATGGAAAAATTTTGTGTCCAACCCAGATTTTAGGAAAAATTGATGAAACCTTAAAAATAAAAAAAAACCTTTATAATAAAAAAAAAGAGTCAAAAAATTCTACATTTTGGGACTGCATTGGTGTTACGTCAATATATTATATTATCGCCTCAAAGTGACTGGAAGCCAGGTATTAAAATGCTAAGACTAGATATGGCCATTCTAAATAGGTACAAATCCACTAAATTGAGGTTGATTTCAGATTGTGCAATGCGAAAACCTAAGTCGTTTCCACGGACCGTAACATTATACTTGTATGACTGTAACATTTATATTGACAGGATTTCTTTAACAGTTTTAACAAATTTGCTATGATTTATTCCTAGAATAACAAAGAAATTGACAAAAAATATAATTAGAGCATTAAGTAGATAATTATCTTCTACCAGTACTTTATTTGTTCAAATATAAACATAAAATATATTTATATACACATTGACCTTCTATTATTAAAAATGTATAAATGATTATCCACGAAGGCTTACGTAAATAGAGGCCGCGGTAGTGCAGCGTCTGACAGTAACCCTAATAGTTTTCGGTCCGCTTCTCGCTCGGGGGAATGAATCATGTTCATTTCCCGCTCTGATAACAAGACACAGTGCGGCGTTAAGTTCTGCCACTCAAAAAAAGTTGAAAGCGGGCAAAAGTGTATCTTAACACTAGGTTCTTTCTGGCTACCCTGCAATATGCGGGCCACGACGTGAAGCTATAAAAATAATATAAAAACTAACACAATATATCGTTTACTATGTATACATTAACTGTCACTGTAATACTAAGTTCCTCTTCTCACTCTACAAACAGGCAATGGTTCACATCCACTGCACAACCTCGGCTGGTATGGCACACAATTCTCTTCACCTCTGCACACGTGGTCCTTGCACACATTTAAATCTTCGAGACACGATCTATATGCTGAAAAATTTGGAAGTATATATATATATATATAGTTGTAGTTTTATACGTTTTCTCGTACAGCAAAGTACGCAGTGTCAAGGCGCTCCGATTTTATTTTCTATTTAATTTTAGAGACATTCATGGATTGTTAAAAATAATTTAAATATAGATAATAACATAAATTTATAAAATTGTTGTTGATAGCTTAAAAAAAGTATTATACTATTATTATACTTTTGTTCTAAATATTATAAACATTTAGCAAAGACATATTTCAATTTACATGATGGCTATTAAAAAGTAACAAATACTACGTTCTCAGCTTCACGCTATGTATGCAACTGAGAAGGCAGAGGGAGAACCCGGTATTAAGACACTCCGTTACTTGCCGTCGAATTCTGTAGGGATTGCGTTCTTAGTAGCAGAACTCAACGCCGCGCTTTGTCTCGTCACCAGAGCTAAGAAATGAAAATATAAATTTGAATAAATATTTCATTTCCTCGAGTGGGGATCGAAGCCACAACTAGTTGCGTTTACAGTCACACTTTGTGCCCCTGCGCCACGACTGGCCTCAATTTACAATTGTATTAATAAATATCAGTAATATGCTAAAACCTACTATCTATACATGTATTTTCAAAACAGCATCCTCCGCAGCACTGTTCATGAGCTATGCACTGAAAATAGTACAAAAACATACATATAACATATTATGTAAAATGTATATACTTAGGAGGCCGGTCGTGGCGCAGTGGCACAAGGTGTGACTGTAAAACCGACTGGTTGTGGGTTCGATCCCCACTCGAGGAGATGAAATATTTACTTAAATTTATATTTCCATTTCTTCGCTCTGGTGTCGAGGTTAAGCGCGGCGTTGAATTCTGCCACTCAACACGCAATGCCTCTAGAATTCGGCAGAAAGTGGGGAACGGAGTGTCTTAACACTAGGTTCCCTCTGCTTACCCTGCTGTGTGCGGGATACAGCGTGAAGCTGATTTAATTTTTTTTTTTTATATATACTTAGGATAATATTTTATTTATTTATTTATATACATAGGAAGTTTGGCATATAAGTATGTTATTTAAGAAAGGATTTTTAGGACTTTTGTACTTTAAATTAATCGTATAATTTCTTAAAATTGAATATTTTTCGTCACATCTTTTAAATGATTTAGAACCAGTTGCAACGCAGCCGCACAGCGTTTTATTGTAAGCGCGACGATTGTGGGTTCTATTCCCACTCATGGGAATATGGGCGGCTCAACACGCAATGTCTCGAAAATTGAGATGTATGGAGGGTCTTTACATTAGGTTCCCCTGCCTACCCTGTTATATGCGACGGATGTCACAGTATAAAGCTAAAAAAAAATTCTATCTTAAATTTTTCTGTATCAAAATAATCCTATTTAAAACAATTATATTACAATGACAAAAACCAAACAATTTTCTAATAAACTCACCTGTTTCCCACCAACACTACAATCCTGACCGCGCGCGGCGAACACCAAACACAGTAATACTAAACTCAAACGCATCGCTACAGGTCTACATGAGAACTAACAATACCTTCTGTGCTTTACGTGATAACTAGGTATTGTATGACACTACGCCAGTGCGATTTAGTAAACCAATTGTAGAAGTGATCACGTTTACTAAATGCTAAATTGTCGCCATTGCCTTTTTCCTTGTATCTTGTGTGATATATTTTTTAAATAATAAAAGATAAATGCAACCTATACTGATAAATAATCTCTAGGAATATAAGTTCTGCCGTCCAACAAGCAATGCTTACAGAATTCGGCGGAAGGTGGGGAACCAAATTGTCTGAACACAAGGTTCTCAGCCTTCCCTACTATGTGAAGGATACAGCGTGAAAAAACTAAGAGAACAATATAGTATGTATGTAGTAGTAGTAATAGGAAAAATAATAATTAAAAATTATACTATAAATAATTATAAAAATGATAATTAACAATATAGTAACAGGAAAAATGATAATTAAAATAATACATTTCTATAAAATTTTTTGTACAAAGTTATATTAGTTTGATATATAGCTACACGACCTCGATCGAATGACCGACTTAGTTCAGGTGTAATTGTGTTTATTATTCACTTACTGAATGGTTTCGCTCGGATATGAATACGTTATTTTCATATAAATTTTATGTTTTAAAATTATGAACTATGAGGCCTGTCGTGGCGTAGGGACATAAATGTGCGACTGTAAACGCAACAGGTTATAGGTTCGATTTACACTCGAGGAAATGAAATATCTTTGAGAATTTAAGAGTTAAGGCACTCCGTTCCTCATTGTCCGACATTTTTTTTGCCCATAGTAATCTTTAAAGTATATAATAAAAAAAAGATTTTTTTTTTCAAATAAAAATTTAGACACATTTTACATAATGTATCATTTAAAATGGAATTGAATTCGCTAAATTAAGAAAAAAATATATAAAAAAGCTGCTGCTATAAAAATGCAGGTGCGCCACAGCTGGCCCAGCTGTGGTGCAGATGCACAAACATGACTGTAAACATGACTGGTTCTTTGACTCGCGATCTCTGCTCGAGGCAAAGTGCGGTGTTGAGTTCTGCCACTTAGCATGCAGAAAAGTGGGGAACGGGGTGTCTTAACCCAAGATTTCCTCTGTCTACCTTGCTGTGTGCGGGATACTGCGTGAAACTGGTCTGCTAAATTAAATTATAGGCAAAATTCAAAACTATTCTTAAACCTGAAAATAATTTAAGCATGGTACCTTTACTGTACAATTGTGAAAGTGACCTCGTCACGACGCTCGGCGAATAGCTGACGTACTGAAGACATTTTATGTTAATTGCTATGTAAATCAGTTGTAATGATACAAAGATATTTCTATTGAAAAATGTATATTTTTACATATTTACAAAAAATTTCTTATTCTTTAGATGGAATTAGTGTTTATATACTCCATTTTTTGCCCAATTAAGAGATATTTCAAGTATCTACTTTCTAATATTTTTAAAAATATTTTTTAAAAAAAGTATGTTAATTTAAACCTAAAGAGCATCAAACCCGTGTCTATATGTAATCTTCAAGTGCTTGGACCATTGAACTATAGATACGGTCTTATTAATCTAGCGGAAATCAACGCCGCGCTTTTACTTTTATTTTTCATATCATCGTGATACACGATTATATAATATTTATTTAATTTTTATTTAGTTACAATATATTAGCGAATAACTTTGCTACCAAATGTTGTAGCAGTATATTTTAATAAATAAATATTTAGCTTCATTCCCACTTTCCGCCGAGTTCTGGAAGCATTGTGTGTTGAGTGGCAGAAATCAACGCCGCGCTTTGCCTCGACACCAGAGCGAAAAAATGAAAATATAAATGTATATAAATATTTCATTTTTTCGATTGGGGATCGAATCCACAACCAGTCGATTTTACAGTCACACTTTGTGCCCCTGCGCCACGACTGGCCTCAACTTCTACAATAGCATTACTGCTTAATAAACAATATATATAATAAGCCACCTATCCCATCTATTTCAATGTCCTACGAACAATATTACATTACAAGGGAAGTACTATGAAGTGATTTGTTTTCAATCTAAACAAAAGACGCAAATCGGTTATAAATTTAGGCTATTCTATTGTATCTATAGTGGCCAGCCACTGAACCGTGAAGTAACGGCTTAACAGCGTATAAAGAGGAACACGTTAAATCAATCTAGACTTATTAATGGTGTTATAGAAATATTAGATAAAAGTACTGCGGATAGGTATTATCTTGATTGTGATAGTGAAATCATAGAACAGCTTGTGTAGATTTTTATCACTCTGCGGCGAAGCCCAAAAGGAAGGTAATGTTTTAAGCACATGTCCGTCCCTTTGTTCTCTTTTAACTGTTAAATCACTGAATTAATTTTGATAAATGGTACGTCGTTTGGTTTGTCTTGATGGCATATATTTATAAATTAGTTGGTATTTTTTCTTTATAGTTCACTTGTTAATTAATAAGCTATCTAATTCTCCTCCACGCATCATCTCTATTAACTCAGTAGCAAATATTATGTACTAGCGACATGCTCGCGGCTTCGCCCGCTTAAACTACTGAATTATTGTAAAAGTTTACTCTCCTTAACATTTTTATTTTTACGCAATTGTTTATTGTTTTACTTTTTTTTGCCTTATTTTATTTTTCATAGAATAATGTAAGTTTTGGAACAAATCTATGTATTACATGTTGAGTTAGCCTTTGAGTGTAGTGTATAGTGTACAATAAAATGTTCTATACTAAGCTATGTACGAAGGATAAAATACACTGTATATTATGTTGGCTTCCTATTAAATAAATAAATAAATAAATAAAATAAATTATTTACTTAATACACTGAATTATGTTCATGTTTTAATATAACATGTATGTTTGCAATGCACTTAAGATTTCTAATGTGGTAATTATTAAAACCATAAGGTCCATTTTCATACTTCCCATAAGAATATTAAATTAAATGTTTGGAAAACAAAAAAAAATTATCACGTTCCAGCTGGCCGGTACCGGTAGCGAAGCGAGACTTGACACGACTCGCGAATCGTCTATGTTCTCTATAAACTATCTATAAAAACGTTTTTATGAAATAGCATTATTACAATTTATTGATGTTATAATTTCTGTAGGGAGGTTTCCGCCATCCGAACAAAATAAATATTACGATAATAAAATTGATTCTTTGGGAACAAAAAATGTAATTAAATAAATATTTACCACATTTTGTAAAGTATTATTCCACACAAGATTACAAAAATATTTTTAGAAAACGTATAAAACTTGAAACAAATTTGTAAAAATTTCGTCGTAGCTTGATAGGAAGCTAAGCCGTCAAAGTGCTTGAAAGATTTATGAAACGCAGTTTCGTTTCATCCAAAATTTTAACATATTCTAAAAATATGATATTTCTTTTTGCTATTATAAAAATAAATTAAAATAAATTAGCTTCACGCTGTATCCCGCACACAGCAGGGTAGTCAGAGGGAACCTAGTGTTAAGACACTCCGTTCCCCACTTTCTGCCGAATTCTGGAGGTATTCCGTGTTGAGGGGCAAAACTCAACGCCGCGCTTAACCTCGACACCAGAGCGAAGAAATGGAAATATAAATTTAGGTAAATATTTCATCTCCTCGAGTGGGGATCGAACCCACAACCGGTCGCTTTTGCAGTCACACCTCGTGCCGCTGCGCCACGACCGGCCTTTTTGGTATTAATATTTGATATATTAAAATAAACGTAATCTAATCTCTATATATAATAAGACAGTAAAAATATTTTGTCTGTACATTTAGTAATTTTGACTGAAATGGATAGAGGGACACTTAAAAAGACTAATAGAAAGCAAAAAGATTTTTTTTGAATTTCTT
>DWQW01010898.1:0-11812 GCA_018249695.1 Heliconius erato demophoon
CTTAATTCAATATACCTACCATTATTATAAAATTACCTTCTAGTTCTAACTACGTAGATCTAAGATAAGTAGGTATCTCTAGGACATAATTATAGAAAATTACTGCTAATATCTGTATTTTGTACTGCATTTCGATTTTAAAGTATAGCCTTATATCGACACATTCTTGTTAAATACGTAACTATATTGAAAATAATATGTTATTCTTTCGTAGTGATGACAGAAAAGGCTTATTTTGAATTAACATTTTACTTGATCATGGAGTGTTAGGTTTGTTTTTTTTTATTTTTACGTTTATTTAACAATAACTAAGACTAAGATAAAGTGCGGTGTTGAGTTCCCCCACTGAAAACGCAATGTCTCTTGAATTGGGCGGTGCGTGTATGTATGTATTCCCGATGCCTATTACACATTCAGAATTAAACAAATGTTATTTAAATTTTTATGTGTTGTGTTTTTATTTCGATTAATTTCTAAAAAAGCTATATCTTTTTTATTTACGTGTACGTACGTGTACGTGTACGTTTACGTGTAGGTCACGTTGTATTCCGTACATAGCGGGGTAGACAGAGGAACTAGAAATCTAGTTTTAAGACACTCTGTTCTCATTAAGACATTTTCCATAAATTTTTTGAGACATTGCGTGTTGAGTGGCGGACCTCAAATCTGCGCATTGCCTCGTTACCAGAGCTAGGAAATCAAAATATTAAAAGCTGTGTCTAGTTTGAGAAAAACAAAATTATAATATTGCTTAGCAACATAAATGTGTTAAAAGCCTATATCTACATGTGTTTAAAGACAGTAAAATATTAATTGAATGTAAGTGGAAATCTGACCCTCGGAATTAAAACAGTTTCACTAAAAAACAAACCCTAAAACTATCATAAAACATACGAAAAGAGTGAGCTGCTTTTTTAGGGTTCCGTATCTCAAAAGGAACAAACGGAACGCTTATAGAATCACTTTGTTCTCAATCTGTCCGTCTGTTAAGATCATTTATCTGGAATTAATATCAAATATTCAAGTTTACGATCCTTTCAACCACAAACAAAATGAAACTTCTAAGTGAAACGCAATTCAATGACATGAGCATTTATGCATCGTTTTTACTCAATATTTTGTATCAAATTCGCCGTTTAATCAAAATCTGTGTGACTGGTTGTGGGTTTGATCCCTACTCGAGGAGATGAAATTTTTACTTAAATTTATATTTCCATTTCTTCGCTCTGGTGTCGAGGCTAAGCGCGGCGTTGAGTTCTGCCACTCTACACGCAATGCCTCCAGAATTCAGCAGAAAGTGGGGAACGGAGTGTCTTAACACTAGTTTCCCTCTGCCTATCCTGCTGTGTGCAGATACAGCGTGAAGCTGATTTATTTATTTATTTTTATCAAAATCTATAGGGTATCTCTTGTAAATGTACGATTATAAAATTTCGCAATAAGTAACATCTTGCAATGCAAATAGAATTAAAAAAAACCGAAAAGTGGAAATTTATATTTATATTATTGATAGAAACAAAAGCTATATTACAAACTTAAAACTGAGTCGCCCCGAAATTTAAGCTTGTCAACTTTTATAAGTTGTACTTCCCGTTGAACTATGTACGTATCTGATATTGATACGGAAACTTCGGTGTGCGCGTCCTACTCACACTTGACCGGTTTTTTTATTATACTATGCATTTATTCCCATACTACTTAACAACTTATTTGGCTACCTCTCAGAGCTTCCTGCCTTTATACGTGCCTAATGGTGCTTTTTTATTATTTAAACAACAAAGACCGCTCAAAATGCCTATGTCTGTCTGTCTGTATGTATGCCTATCATAATATTGATGATAAGCCGATTACTATTTAAAAAAATATTCATTCATCTTGTAGATGCCACGATGCATTTATTCGTGCTGGTTGTGAGTTCAATTCCCACTTGGAGGAATGATTATATTTAAATTATTTTCATTTCACAGCTCTGACAGACAAAGCGCGGCGTTAGGTTTCACCAATCAACACGCAGAGTCTTAACATTGCATTTTTTTTCCTGCCCTGTTGTATGCGGGGGATATGTGAAACTAAAACAAAAAAAAAACAAACAAAATAAGGTTGAAAATAAACAATCATAGCCTAGTGAAAATATATGTTTTACACAAATAAGTATCAAATTATCATTTAAAAATGCCTTTTATTCCAATTGTATAAGATTTAAATAACTTTGGCAAAGTGTGTATGTGTGTTTGTGTACAAATTGGATCGTACTTCAGAGCATGAATTGTGGAGTTAATAGGCGTGGCCTTTTTACAGGGTTGGTACGAATTATTTAATAGTTTTTATTTTATTAACTTAAATCCCTCGAGACGGAATCGAATTTACTCCAAATGCCTATTTTAATTACCTCGCACGGGGCACACGGCACGAGACAAAGTGCAGCGTTGTGTTTCGTGACTTCTACGGGTAGTGTGCTCTTGCAATGTTCTACGAGTTGTTCTAGGCATTTGATTGCGTTCAACTCTCAGCAGTGGTTATAAAGCTACACCATAGCGACGTAAGAGGACGTGCAATCTTCTGACCTCTTACTTAACTATCAGGGTTCATAGGGGTGATGTGAATAGCAGGAAATCTACGTTTCGTATCCATCTTTCTTGGTTTTTTTTTTTAAATATACATAATTGGTTTCCACATCTTGTTAGAAAAACCATGATTTTTGTAGTTGTTTAGTTTTTTTACTATTGAATAGTAAAAAAAATCATATATAGGTCATTTTTAAAATACCTAATACGAAAATTGATAAATATGATGTACTCTTCAATAGTGAAGCCGCGGATCTTGTTGATATATAGATGGTTTTGATAGTAATAGACTTACTCTAGTAGCTTTTGCAGTTAGGTAAATCTTACCATTGGGTAAAATGACTTGTTTATTTTACCTATTTTCATAGTCTTATGTCCTACGGCTTTTTACTTTTCAATGCAGCCGATACAAAATCAATCTATAAATTAGGCCCTGAAGATTAATATATTGACAGATTGACAGTTGCATCTCCATAAGTTTTGGAAAATGTTATGTATGCTAAGAAAAATATTAATAATTTTAACAAAATCGGTAATTTATATAATATTAATACTAAAAATAGTCTTAAATTTAGCGCGATTGTAATTCGATTGCATCGAGTCCATATTTCTATTATGGTACAAACCTTACCTTCAAGGTTTTACAATAGGATCCTAAAAGACGACCGAGAATATTGTATATAACAATTTTTGAAGTTGTGAAAATCTGTTTGTCTATTAAAGATTGTGTATTAATCCTTAATTAATGAGTTTATAAATGACAACTGACCTTGGGAAAGAAATACTCTTGTATCTGTAAATATAAAAAAAACACTTTTTCTCAGGTCTGAGAGATTAACTGGTAGTAAATTTTAAAGTGGCGAGTGGAGTGTCTCAACACTAGTTTCTATTATGTTAAAGCGTGTAGCTACACGCTGCTATAAATAGCTATTTATTATTATTTTATTAATGAAAAACTAATGTCCATTTTAGTGAAGTAGGTAAATGCCTAGTATTTCTCTCAATGGTTGTGGGTTTGATCGTCAGAAGGTTATATATAAATATTGTTTTTATTTTTTAATATTATTGAATATTCGTATTCGTATACGTCAAATGAAATGAAGATAATTATTTCAAAAATATTACTTCATAACACCATGGTTTAATATTTTTATTGAAAAATCCACAATTAATGAAAGAAAGATACTTTTAGAAAACACTTAGATACTTTTAGAACGCAGTGGGACTCGAATCTAAAGCCACCTGCGAGGAAATATATATAGGTAACAAATAATAAAATAATCCACTACAGACAGCCCTACTCTCACCTTAGGGCCATCAATATAACAATTTACCAGGTACATTTCAACAGCTATAAATTAAACCAACGACTCTCAACCACTGAGCCTAAGGGTTACATTACGCTCTTACAGTCGTATTAGCGTGTATTTACTTTAATAGCTCACTCTGTAAATACTGTAGCGGTCTAAATATACCAACTACGTACTAAGTGGACGTGAATAATTGTATGGGATATAAAGTAAATATCTTATAAGATATCCAAACAAGATGGAAGATATTAAATGTGACATTAAAATTTGTAAGTTGAAGCTGATGGCGCAGCGGCACAGCGTCTGATCGTTGTGGGTTCCATTACCCCTCGGGTGAATGAATTGTTTCATTTTCTCCTCTTGTAAGGATTGTTACACTACTACAACTACAACCGTAGTGTTTTAACACTAAATTCTGTTTAAACAAGACTATTAGGCGTAACTTAAGAAATACGTGAAAAAGCGTAACTATTTTTTAAGTATGAAATGAAAATGTTAAACAATGTGATATACATATACCTACATGGCATATAGCATCGAAGACTAGTGTTTTACTTTCTTTCCGATTTGAGACCGTCTTGATCATTTACTCGATCTGGAAACACAAATTACCGGTGCAATTTTATGAAAATAATTGACTATCTCAAGTGGAAATGGAACCCACTACACAATTGACGTTTATAGTCCATCAGTCGTTGTCACTTAGTACGTGTCAGGTGTGTATGACACAATTTATTATTATTTTCTTTTGATATAAGCTAGAGAAGGAGTAAAAAAATTGATATTTAATTAACATACCAGGGTAAGCAGAGAGAAGCTATAAAGACGCTCCATTCTCCACAGCCCATCTGAATTCTTGTTGAGTGGGGAAATTTAAAACCAAGTCTTATCATGCCCACAATCAAAGCACTAACAGTCACTGTTAACAACACTTTGACTGAGACACAATGGCCACAATGACACAATTCATATATGTATATGAATACGTGCGGCCTATTGGGCAAAATCAATTTATAACGTGATTAATGACAAAATTCTCATTAATTGCTACAAAATACGCGAAGATAATATAAGCTCGTATTACAAATACAGCATATAAAGAGGCCTAACACAATATAAGCTGTATCCGTTCCGAGAACCGCTTAATTCGTTGATATTGAGCTAAATCATGGGCTTTAACACCAAATTGGGGCCATAAAATAATGATCTAATGAAACGCCTCAGGGGGAAACTTTTTATTAAAACGAAGTGATTTGTTTTGAGATTTGATGATTGTAGTTATTTAGTATTCACGTTATTCATAAGTGTCTTCTCGAGTTCATCGCACAGGATTATAAGCTTGCCACTGTAGACTGTGGGTTCGATTGCCATTCCAGGAAATAAATTATTTAATATTTTCATACATTCATACATACATTTCGCTACGTGCTTTGCCTCGCTTGGTAACAAGGTAAAGCACAGTGTTGAGTTCCGGTAATAGACGTGCAATTAAATTCAGCGGAAAGTGGGATACGGAAGCATCTTAATAGAAAAAAAATGTCTTAGGGAACCCAATGTTCGTTCCGTTTGCCTTGCTACGTGCGAGATACAGCGTGAAGCTTATAATAATAAAATGGTGGTGGAGGGCCACGAGCGTGTTTCTGTAACTACACGTTGTGGGTTTGAATTCCGCTCGAGGAAATGAAATATTTAATATCTACATTCTATTAACACTGCTATGAGCGGTTTACAGCGGGAAGCTTAAAAAACATTATTCCCCGAAATGAGAATCGAAGCTGCAATCAACACGTAAAGTCCCTTTCCAATTACACCACAGAGGCTTTCACTCAAATTAATTACTACCATACATACAAACACACATACACGCATACACACACATAATATGTACATACACATGCAAACACACATCAAGATCATTAAAAACCCTTTCAAGAAATCGGTTAACAATAATTTATGAAATGTTAAAACATCGAAACGCTAACAGACCGTAAGTATGGAGGCGTTTCATTATAATTTATGTGTTTTAATTACTTATCAGACGCCCCCGGACGTGGCGATGTGTTTGTTTCTTACGGTGTAGACTCCACTCCACTCTACCTTCACTTGCTATATTGCTAGTTATTTCATTTTATATTGGAGAGGAGAGGGAGGAGTTGTTTCATTATAAATTAACTGATGAGATTTTGAAGAAAGATCTCTTTTTAGGGTTCCGTACCTCAAAAACAAACGGAAGTTTTATAGGACTCTTTTGCTCTGTTATTCAGATCAAAATTGGGCATTGAACCCACAACTACAATCAAGTTTACAGCCCGACGCTAACTCATTGTGCCACTATGAAGTTTTTTTTGATAATTTTTTCTTAAGATAATATAACAACTTCACGCTTCTTCCTACATACAAAGGTAAGTAGAGGGAACCTAGTTCGGTCCCCACGCACCACTCTTAAATAACTGGAAAACGTTATTTAAAGATATTTGGAAAATATTAGAAGTAGAATACGTAACGTACCACAATTTTGCCCTCACTATATTTTAAACGTTGGCCGTTTCAATTTGTGTTTGAGCGTTTGTTTGAAACTCACGTTTAAGGTAACATTCACTAATTGGATGCGTCGAGATTGTTATGCGATTTATTAAGTGATGAAACACTCTGTCATTTATAATAAGATAAATATTTACTGTGGCTTTGTCTGTAAAATAATGAAAAGCATTATTTTATGTGATTTTAAACATTAAGACTAACCACTAACATATGAAACAAAAAAGAAATACTATTTTTAAACGGTCAATTTAATTGAGGCCATTGTGGCGCAATGGCACATTTGACATTTGATTGTGAACGCGATGGTCTTGAGTTTGATTCCCACTCGGAAGATGATTATGTATATTTTCATTACCTTGCTTTGGCAACAAGACGAAGCGCGGCGTTAAGCTCCACCAGTCAACACACAGTGTGTCGGCAATTGGGCGGCGCGTGAGGAACATAGTGTCTTAACAGCTAGGTTCCCTAAGCCTACCCTGCTATTTACGAAACTTTAATCTATAGAAGCTATTTAATTTAATGTAATCAATTAAATAACAAAATTACAAAATTAAACAATCCCATCTCGTACATACGATTTGATAAGTTCAGTGGCCAACGCGAATATCATTAATTTTCCGCGTCGTCTCACCGCATCACGGCCTGGGTCGAATGCGAATATTATTTTAACACAAACTTATTTTTAATATTAACTACTTATTGCATCTGGTTTTCATTGAGTTTGTGACTTTTTGGGCTACTTGTTGTTTTATGGCTATTACCTATTGTTTTGTAGGAGCAAACTGTTAAAAAAAATCTTTAACAAAAGTTACAAAATTTTAATAAATTTTGTTAAAGAAATGTATATTACTAGTTTAATCTTATATGGTTAGTAAAAGTTAATCCCTTTTACATAGCAAAATGCGGTTTCTATATTTAACGCTCTATCTCGTTAATAGCAGGGTTGGCACAGGGAAGTTGAAAACCCAGTTTCCTTCCCCATTTACCGCCAAATTCTAAAGGCATCGCGTGTTGTGTAGCGAAACTCAACGCTGCGCTTTGTTTATTTACCAGAGTAGGTAGGTTTAGTTAAGGAATTAAATTATAAATTTCTTTGAGTTTATATTGAATCCACATTGTTTTTAAATTTGGCGGAGAGTGGATAAAAAGTGTCTTAACACTAGGCTCCCTCTATCCACTCTGTTATACGCGTGATACAGCGTGAATCTAAAAGGTAAAAGGTATAAATAATATTATACGCCACTTGCATTCAGTGTTCAGTCAGGCATCGAACCCCGATTCAATTTGTAAGTTTCGGCGCAATTACGCGCGCACACGCACCGCTGGCTCCACGCGCTCAGAAACAATAACTGTCACTTATGAAATTGATTAGTATTAACATTAATATGTGCACCGAATGTGGTAAAAACGAGGTTATTTAAAAATTATTATTTTTTTCTTTGTTTTCAGCTTCACGCTGTATCCCGCACTCAGCAGGGTAGACAGAGGGAATCTAGGGTTAAGACACTCCGTTTCCCACTTTCTGCCAAATTCTGGAGGCATTGCGTGTTGAGTGGCAGAACTCAACGCCGCACTTTGCCTTGACACCAGAGCGAAGAAATGGAAATATAAATTTAAGTAAATATTTCATCTCCTCGAGTAGGGATCGAACCCACAACCAGTCGGTTTACAGTCACACTTTGTGCCGCTGCGCCACGACTGGCCTAATTTTTAAGTTATTATTAGATATTATTAGCAAGGTAGGCCGGAAAAAACTTGAGTTCAGGCACTCCGTGTTCCATTTATCGTCTGAATTCTACATATTGATGATTAAGTGGCGCAACTTAACCCCAAATTTTGTTTATGTAGAGTGGATTAATAAAAAAATCATTCCCCAGATTGGAAACCGAACCCACAACGAGACACAGTCACTGCGCCACGACGGTCTCAACTCCAAACACAAATACATAAATCATGAAGAACTTCAACCCAGAACCGCAACAAAATTAGTTACTTTGCCAATTTTCCCCAAGAATAAGCATCGAGATTGATTTGCAACGAAGTTTAATTCACTCCTTAATTTACCAATTAACTAACTGTCCGTTTAAATTTCACGTTTTACATATAATAGGTACGTAATATATTATTGTGAGTGACGAGCGCTTGTGCTGTAACCGCGGGTGCTTGGTTCAGGTTCTTAGTTAAATATATTAGGCTGCTTCTTTTAAAAGTTATTTTTTTTCTTCTTTTTTTTCAATTTCATACTGTATTCTTAATTTTGAGTGGCGGAATTCAAAACCGCGATTTGTCATTCTTGGTGTGAAAATCGAACTTAATACGGTCAGACACTGTGCCACCACGGTCACATTATTATTTCTGATCAGAGTATAATCTAATCGGAAATTATATTGATTGGACACAATTTGTGTTGAAATATTTCAATTCTCACTCAGGGAAATGAAATATTTATTATTTTAATTTCTTCGCTCTGATATCGAGGCATAGCGCGGTGTTTAGTTACACCAATCAAGAGACAGTGCCTGCAGAATTCGACGTAAAGTGTGGAGCGGAAATGTCTTACTGGGAACCTCCGTTGTTGTTGTAGTTGTCTCTCTGTCTACGCTGTTATGTGCGGGATAGAGTGTAAAGCTAAAAAAACTGTTTCTGGTGATAACATCAAATATGTAAAAAGATTTTGAAAAAAACCTAAATGAATACACTTTCTGGTTTACTACTTAATAAATGTCAAACGTCGAAAAGAAATAATTGTTATACAAAAATCAGGGCTACTGGGAGTTTACAGGCGGTTAAAAACTAAATTTTAACATACGAAATGTGAAATTTCTTAGTGGGCTGTCTCGTAAATCGGTTGGGTGAAGAGTTATGAACGAATTCCATCTCACGTGTTCCTTTACAAAGTTTAAGAGTCCAGCTCTTAAAAGCTTAAGCAATTTGAGCAAAATAATGCGCAAAGCAAAATGTCTAAATAACAAGAACACAATTAAGTAAACTGCTAACTAACTAATCAAGTAATAATTAAGAAACACCTAACAACAGTCAAAAACGCAAGACTTTAAACCAAATATTTGAAAAATGTGGGTACTACGTTTATTCTAAAAAAAAATTAGAGAGGTCTTCGTGGCGCAGCGGCACTTCGTCTGGGAGTTACGTGATGGTTATTTGTTCGGTTCCCATTTACTGGTTTACCATGAACATTTCCTATTTAAGTTCAATACACACTGATAAGAAAACAAAGAGTGGCGTTTTGTCCCGCTACACTACACGCAAAGCTTCGAAAAATGTGCAGAAAGTGAGGGAAGAGTATTTTAACACCAGATACTCTATCCCTACTGTATGCGTGAAGTAAAAAAGAAAAAACAAAAAATTTCGACGCAAACCAACCTTTTCCAAGCTTTACAAAAATCCAAGTGTAATTTAAAAGTGAAATGTCCCCACAGACTGACGTACGCTGACATTGACAGATGTCACGTTGAAAACAATCAAGCGAAAAAAAAGTTACGAGGCAAAGAACAAAGATTTCACGCAAAACGTGTAATAAAATGCCTGTGACATACCACGCATACCGCCCAACCCAATTAAGATCTTCGAAGATTGTTGACTAAAGTTTTTTTATGTGTTTTTGTTATATCTTTTTAACACCTTCAATGTGAATAGTTTTATACTGACGATATTTTTTATAAATCGGTTTTACGCTGTATTCCACAGAGCAGGGTAGTGTTAAGACACTCTATTCCCTATTTTGAAGACATTTTGCATTGAATTCGACTCCCCGCTTTGTTTTGTCTCATATCGAAGAAAATAAAAGTAATTGATTCCATAATCTCCTTTGCTTATTGAGAATCGAACCCACGAACGTCACGTTTACAGTCGCTGCGCTACGGCTTTTTTATAAAGTTAATTTATATGATATTTTTGTTTTAGTAGGAATTTAAAATTGGCTGATTTTTTTGGGATCAAACTGATTTGATATCGAAGCTTTACTGGCTCAGTGGGTCATTGAACATTATTGTGACTTCGAACCCCACTAAAAGTAAAGGTAAAGGTTCCCCTTGTCTATTCTGCTAAGTGATATAAAGCGTGAAGCTGCTTCTTTGCTTATTATTTAGATTAAAAATCGTATCGTACCCGAAAAACGTCGTGTCGTTTGTTCTAAACAAGCTCAGATTCTTTCGGAGATTGTTACAGTTTGTTGGAATTGAAAATAACGAGTGTATCTCATTAGTAATGCTCAATCTTTCGGATAAAACCTGATTGATTTCGGACCGAATGCATTTTATCTAAACAATTATCTTTTAATGTCTATTTGGGGTATTTAGCTTATAATAAAATAAATTCTAATTAATATAACAATTTATTTTTTTTAGGCACATTTTAAAAGGTATTTATTTTTGAATAAGAATGATTTTTTTGGTGTTTTTGTAGGTGAGAGATTGCATTTTCTCGTCCTGGCAACAAGGCCAAGCGCTAGGAGTGAAAGTGGAGAACGGAATGTCTTGCTATATACGGGGTACTGCGTGAAGCTAAAAAAATATATACATTTCTATTTTATTACAAACAAATGTAAAAATGTAAGTTTTGTGGAGAAATGGGACAGCGTCTGACTGTAAGCGTGATATTTGTGGGTATCAACTCCACTTAGGGGAATTAATTATTTTAGTTTTCTCGTCCTAGTGACTAGACAAAGCATGGCGGTGAGTTCCGCCACTCAACTCGCAATGTCTTGACATTAGGTACCCTCTGCCAACCCTGCAAAATGCCGATTCCAGAGTGGGGCTAAAAAAAGGATAAAAATCAAAATGGGTTATTGTAATTTTTTTTGTTATATTTTTAATGACTCCATTTAACTGAAAGAGAATTATACGACATTGTAACATATCTAATAAGCTTCTGACCTACAGGAATAACAAGCTGCTAGTAAAACAATTATGACGCTATAAAACCCCGTCATAAATGTTCATTATTTTATATTTAAATATGACCTCATTAAGGCGTAGTTTTGGGATGTGCTCGACTGAACGCAAGGGATGTAGGTTCAACTTTTATTTGGACTATTTTTTATATTATTTTTATATAGATGTTGATGTGCGCGGTACTCAACGACGCTACCAGAGCGAGGAAATAAAACGTGGTAACGTTTTATCGCACGCTTGTGCTTCTGCGCCATAACTGACCTCTAGATTTTCTTTAATTTTATTAAATTTATATAAAAATTATAAATCAATCATTTCAAAGAATTGTTTTTATTTTGTTGCTTCCCGTCACTTAACACAACTATACAATTTCACAACTACTATATACCTACTTACTATCACGAAAATAGTGATGTATTTTAGTGATAGATCGAACATTAACTGTAGCAATTAGATTTGAAATCAAAAATAAAAATGCACGGCATCG
>DWQW01010899.1:0-11809 GCA_018249695.1 Heliconius erato demophoon
TTTTGCCTTATTTAAAAGTTTAACGTTAGTGAAATTATTTTTTATATGCTAACTAATATTTAGTGTAGTTTGATGTAATTTAAGCATCAATGACCATTTTCTTGTTATTACTTAGAAAATGCATGTTGTAATTCCAATATTTTGTTTTTCCACGAGTTTACCTTATTTAATTTTATGATAGTTGTCTATAGTAAAAAAATTAAAGCATTGGCTTTGGCAAACGCAATAAACATGCAAAAATATTTTATTTAATTTCAATATATATATATTTTATGTACATTCTATATATGGAAAAAGAAAAATAAAATTATATTTAGTTCTTTAAGCTTTAAGCTTTATTATATAGTTTTATTATCACGTGTTAGAGTTATACGTATTCATTATACCGAGCTTTACAGTCAATTTCCTTGCACATTCAAAACAGGGTTCCAAAAAATATTTTTGTTATTATTAAAAGTTATTTTTAATAACATATTTTAATTTTACATTATATGCATACATATTCATATCGTTAAAAAATAACAACATTTGAAATTCTTGAAGTTAAATCTTTTTCTAATTTTTAACGTATTAAATAAGTTTTATCCCACATTTTTATACATTTTCTAATAACCTTTTCTAATAATTTTGAGAATATCTTACTAAGATATTATCAAAATTCCATACGCATTTTGATAATATCTTAGTAAAAACAATTATACAATATTAACAATTATATTTTAATTGCATTTTAATTGAATTAATTCAACATTTAAATACAATGTAAGTATATAATGTAAGATTAAATATTTGAAATGATTTCAAAATTGTCCCCTTTATAAAACTTATCTGTACCTAACCTTAACTATCATTGTTACCAATCTAAAAATAATAGGCTTAATTTAAGATAAATTTTAAAATATTTTAATTTGTTTAATGGCCCCCTTATTTGACTAATCAAATTAAAAATAAAATAAAATGGATGTTAACATTTATTTATTTATAGATAAATCTTTTAAATATTTTTAATCTCTACTATTAATTCGTTTTAAGTATAGGAAAATCAAAGGAAAATTTGTTATTTATTAAATAAAATATTACTTAAATCTATTTAATTTCAATAAAATAAAAAAAAATATATAAAGTTAAACAGTTTACAATATATAAAAAGATATGCTATTTCGACAAAAGATTTTTACATCGCCATCAATCGTGTGTCGATGGCTTCGGGATTGCTTCCGATTGAAAATATCGGTTCACAGCTTACAATAGCCGCACCAATTTACAAGACATCGCCAAAAGTTTACAGGTGTAGTAAGAATATTATTGAAATTGACAATATTAATAATGTAATGCCAATTTCAACAAGTACAGCGTTGAGTTCTACCAAATAACATGGAATGTCTCACAAATTGGTCGGAAAGTGAGGAACCTAGTATCTTAACACTAGGTTCCCTCCCGCTGCCTTCCCAGCTATTTGCAGGATATACTGTTCATTCAATGAAATTATTGTCAAACTTAACTTTAACTTGAACTAAATATCGACACACTCAAACAAGTATTAATTTAAATATGTTGAATAACAATTGAATTTTCATATGATTTTATATTTCAAAAAAACAGATATGTCCATATCAGATATTTAGTCAGAGTCTTTTCCTGATATTCCATGTTTAAACAGTTATCTACATCAGAAACTATTAATGTATTATTTGTTTACTGTTTACGTAATAATTTACAGAAAATATCTAAATTCAGATTAAATGAATATTTTGTTACAATATTTTGTTATTGAAAGCACAATATTATACAGATATTTTGATATCTCTATAATATTGTTCTTCCAATGTATTTTTATAATGAATACTCAACCATATGATTAGACCAACCTGAACACAATATGTTTTTTTTTCTGTAACATGGTTAAATATTTTAATTTTGATTTATGGCTGACGATTCATTTATAAGTCTATAATATGTTTTATCTTTACTTTGGAATTTGTCACATCAAAAATCAGTAAAATCATCTACATATTAACAAAAATACTATATAGTAAACAATGATCTTACCTTTTGAGCTTACAACTTAACAATATAAGGTGGCAAAGAGTTCTTTCTAAAGTTTCTATAATAAGCTTGCCTTGTCCTTTCTGTTTGCGATAGTGTGATAAAAATATTAGATAAAAATATGTGTATGTATTCGTATTCAATGTGAATAGAGTTAATGCATAGTTATAATTGCCGATGAGATTCGTATATAGCTTTCACGTTTATAGTACAAGAGACGGCTGCTTATAATGTAAATCCGTTCGTGTAGATAAAACAAAGTGAAAAGGATCTATTTTCTTCATAATATTATGGATAAAGATTAAATTTGACATGTTTATATAATAATTTGGGAATAAAATGATAATTTGTATATGAACAAAATGAATGTAATCAAAATTGTTATTATAACCAAAACAGTAACAGTTTTTATAAAAAAAGCAAACTGTCAGTACTATCAAAACTAGTTAGTAGTTGTAAATCACTATTAAAGTACTGTTAACAGTAGTAAAACTAGTTAGTTTTACTTATATTATATTTGATCTCGCAAACGTAATTACATTTCTCCTTTGCAAACCAAAAAAAACACACCAAGCTCTTGGACTATAAATTGAAAATGAATAAAGAATCTTGTACGGTGTTAAATGTCTTCCTGCAGCTCTTTACACTGACTTGTAGAGAATTTATTTGTTAGGCTAATTGAGGTGATATGTCAAATGTATATAGCAAAATATATTTTGAAATAGATCAGTCATTGTGAAAATTAATTATTTAATGCAGCATAGAATATATTTAAGCATATAATATCCATGTGTGAGACCGACAATCGCTTTATCATTGGGTTGTGGGTTCGAATCATACTAGAGACATTTTAAATGAAATTATAGAAAATTTGTTTATCATAAAAGGTTTATCGCAGTGAGGCCAGTCGTGGCGCAGCGGCACGAAGTGTGACTGTAAAACCGACTGGTTGTGGGTTCGATCCCTAATCGAGGAGATTAAATATTTGCTTAAATTTATATTTCCATTTCTTCGCTCTGGTGTCGAGGTTAAGCGCGGCGTTGAGTTCTGCCACTCAACACGCAATGCCTCCAGAATTCAGCGGAAAGTGGGGAATGGAGTATCTTAACACTAGGTTCCCTCTGCCTACCCTGCTGTTTGCGGGATACAGTGTGAAGCTGATTTTTTTTATCATAAAAGGTTTATCGCAGTAATCAATAAATATTTACAAGAAGCCAAATTCGAATCTGTTTCCTTTTCACTTGTCAAAATATAGCAATTGCCGCAAACTACGGAACAAGTTATTGAAATTCTGTTAAAATTTATAAATATAATTGTCGAAGGCATAAAGCGATTGTTGGTATAAGAAATATTTTTATTTATCCTCGGGCCATTTTCAAGTAAATAAAATTATATTTACGTTCATGGTTGTACAATGTGGTGAAATAAAAGCTTTTGAAGCAAATATTGTTTTATTTTCATATATTTTTTTATCTGTTTATTTTTTGTTTTTCTTTTTAATTCGAAACAAATGGAATCAAATTCTTCGTGTATAATTAATTAAATTCAATTGATGCAAACGTTGGATTTTAATAAATGTTTTTATAAGCGTAATACATATTTTTTATTGTAGTTATTTATTTGGCATACGATTATGCAGAAGATGTGAAAAGTAAAAAAAAGTAAATTAAAAAAAAATTAAATTATTTTTGCCATATAAAGAAACTACATATTTCAATCTTTATGTAAGTAAAGAATATAATATAATTATAAACAGATAGTTCTTTTAAAAGTAATATAGATTTAATAGGTCCGTCGTGGCGCAGGGACACAAGGGCGTCACTGTAACGTGACGGTTGTGGGTTCCACTCGGTGGAATGATTTCTTATTTATTAATATTTTAATTTCTTCGTACCGGCACCAAGGCAAAAACCCGGCGTTGAGTTCCGCCCCTCATCACGCAATGCCTAGGAAGGAAGCGTGAAACTGTTTTTTTTTTCCTTCATACATCTTAAAAAATGGTAAACGAAGAGTCTTAGTCTTAAAGTGCGACAATAAACGCTACAGGTTGTGGGTTGGATTCCCATTCGAAGAAACGAAATATTTAATATGTTCATTTCCTCACTGATAAATGGTTTACTTCCGTCACACAACACGCAATGCCCGTCTATCCTGCTATGAACGGGATACAGCGTGAAGCTAAAAAACAGAGTTTTAACACTACATACTCCTTGTCTACCTTACGTACATATATATAGCTCGAGAAATGCGTACAGGGAACAAAAACCTAACCGTGTTACGTTTCGCCGCTTATACTCAAATATTTTCCCTAAAGCGGTTTGAGGCATTTCTGATTTGGCAATGCGAGCGTTTTATCATAGCCGTTTGTCAGCATTTTTATCCTTTATACGACGTGAGCTTGTCACTTTTGTGCTGATATATTTTCAATATGTTTACTCGACTACTTATATATGTATGATTTAAATCCATTTTGGTTTAATGTAGGCGATAAGTTTGTAAAATATCTTATATAATATTAAATAAATTTAAATTATGTAAATTGATTGTACTGTGATGGTCTTTCAGATGGACCACGATAGTTGCTGTTTCGAAGTCCTTTCAGAGGATTCCGCGCCGCTTCAAGATAGCACTCATTTCTTTCTATTTTTTTAAATAAATAATTAAAGTTTGAAAAAAGAATATCCTTTAAAATTTGAGGTAAGTAAGCAGTATGCAGCAGTAGTAACCAAAATAGATTGTTTCGGAAATGATAAAACTACGGACCATGCAATATAGGATAAAAATTGTTGGTTATGACATCTATAAATTGTTTTAATTTGTCTTTAATTATACTCTATATTGTAAAAAATATTATTTACAGTCAGACAATGTCTAAATATATATGTTACTATGTACTAGAGATATATCTCACTTACAAATAAAAAGGCACTTGCTAGGATGAGACACAAGTAACAGAAAAATGCCTCCTTAGAAAGACAGAGATTAGGTTTGGTGGAGTATCTGTCGAAATCCTACCAACTCAAAATATGTATATCGATCGGTACCTATGAATAATTCATAGGCGTTTCACCGACTTGTTATCGCTCATAATTTTATATGGGCGCACAGTATTATTTTATCTTCAGATTTTTGAGATAAAAGATTATTTAAAAGAATTCTAAGAATTGAATTCATCCAAAACTATTTAGCTAACAGATCAGCCTCACGTTGTATCCGACGATTAAAATGGGATGAAAATGAGATACTAGCTTAGAATTTGACGTTTTGGAGAGTGAGAGGATCCACAAAGGATATCATCTATTTATGTATTTATAACGCAACTGATAGAATCTGAACCAACTGACTTAACTCTACACATAAAATATCGAATATAAGGCGGTACGTATAGATCGCAACAAGTTAACGCTAGGTTCCCTATACCTACGCTCTCCTCGTCTCAAAACTTTAAAATGTAAGAGAAATAAGAACGTATTGTAATAAATAACATTATAAGTAAATATATTGTCGTTGCTTTAGTTTTCTTGTTATGAGTGAAACATTAAAAGAAATAAAAAGAAATCATAAAAAAATCCATCTAAATAGTCATGGAGCTAATAACACTCAAATGAAATCTGTCTAAGGCAGATTTTCTTTTCATCTGTAATAGAGCCTTTTGTTTTCTTTTATAGCATCGCCTTTTATCTTCGCCCTTTATGTTCTAATATAAATTTATCGTTAAAATAATATCTATCATTAATGAAATGTTCCGATTGATATTTCAATGGAAAGCCTGATTCATCATGATTTTTATTATAAAATGATTATTCTATAGCTCAAAGAGTAAACTTGGGATGGAAAAATATATTTTTAAATGTTTTTTTTTTTTGAAGTGGTGATGGAAGAGTTTTATTGCGAAGGGGGTGTTAACTCTAGGTTCCCTGGTTACCTCTGCCTAGCCTGCTATGTGCGGCATACAACGTGTTATTCTTTAGGTTCATAAAGTTAAGACACTTCGTTATCATTAAGACACTTACGTTACCCACTATTCTCAGAATTCTGAAGGCATTACCTGTTGAGTGGCGGAACACAACGCCGCATTTTGCTTTGCTATCAGAGCGAGTAAATGAAAATATTAAATATTTCATTGCCTCGAGTGGAAATCGAACCCACAACCTATCGCGTAAACAGTCGTCCGCTTGAGCCCCTCCGCTACGTCTGGCCTCTTATGTTTCGATTTGCATTTTCTGTTAACAAGCCGTGCTCGTAAACTACTGTAGTTGACATTGTGTTTCATACATCCATCACAACGTAAAAATTGTAGGTCGACCGCTTTAACAGTATTTTAAAAATATGTATGGAAAAAATATTTTACAGTGAAATCACTTAATAGGAAATCAATTTGGAGGTACACTCAATATAAAATACACAGAATGTTCGTTAACTCAATCCAATTTTGCACTTAAGATACCACGAGAGAGACCACAGAAAGACAAAGTTTAAATTAGACCATCTCAGTTAAATACATTTTTTCAACAACACAATGCTATTTTTTAATATATAATAGAAAAAAAATACTGCTTTATCTTAAAAAAAACAGTATTTATCCAATTTTGCGCTGTATCCCGCACACGGCAGGGTAGGCAGAGGGAACCTAGTGTTAAGATACTCCGTTCCCCACTTTCCGCTGAATTCTAGAAGCGTTGAGTGGCGGAACTCAATGCCGCGCTTTGCCTCGACACTAGGGCAAATAAATGAAAATATAAATTTAAATTAATATTTCATTTCCTCGAGTGGGGATCGAACCCACAATCTATTTATCTTAATATTGTATTTTATTTTTTTATATTAATGTTTCATGTTTTACAAAATAAATGCCTATTACAAATTGTCTTTGGTTAGTTAGTTTCAACGTATAAATTTATGTAGAATGAAGAACGGAGTGACACAACGGTAAGTTTTTATCTAACAACTAATATAATTATAAAAAATATTTTTTTTTTTTTAGATTATGCACATTTTAGAATACGTTGAGGGAACCTAGTGCCTAGTCCTAATGGAAACATTGGAACATGTTCAATGGAAGTAGAGCTCAATGAAAAATGAAAATACAAATGAACATAATTATTTTCCCCCTACTGCGAATCGAACCCACAACAGCCGCGTTTACAGCTCAAAATTTACTTAATATCTTAGATTAATATTTATAAAATAAAACAACAATCAACACTCATATATTAAAGAACATTATAAAAAAAATGTCATCGAGAAACAAAAAAGTAAATCTAACTCGAACACTCGAATCTTAAATGAACACAAAAAGTACTATAGAAGTCAGAATTCGTGTAAAAGTCTACAGGGTTTTTAGGTCCACTCAATAGAACATAATGGGCGTTGTTAAGTGAGTATAAGATAATCTTAGAGATAGAGCTATGACGTCGTAAAAGAGAACGACTCTGGCTAAAGTATGAAATAACGCATTGAATAGGCAAATTCTGTTAATATATTATTTTGGATTCTTTTTGTTGTATCAATTGACTTTTTTTGATGGTTTTTTTTTCTTTTTTTTTCCTTGAATTAGGCAAGTTCTTTTCAGATATACAACCGATTTTTCGAGAAATTGCATGTTAAGTGGCGGAACTTAACGTCGCCCTTTTACCTTGGTACCAGAGCAAAGAGATGAAAATATTCATAAATGATAATTATTTCTCCCGAGTGTGAATCAAACCCATCGCGTTACAGTACAGTGACTGGTAACCTCAACAAACTTGATAAATATATAAAAATATTATTTTTAAAGAAGAAAATAGAATCTCTTTGTTATCCAATGTTGGATGTATAAGCTAACTGCCCTGTTTTGACCGGCACCAGGTAGAGAAATATCAGCTTCACGCTGTATCGCGCACACAGCAGGGTAGGCAGAGAGAACCTAGTGTCAAGACACTCCGTTCCCTACTTTCCGCCGAATTAGATCGAGAAAAAATAATAATGATTTTTAAACTAATAGATAGATTAGTTAAAAAATCATAATTATCTTTTCTCTGGGTCATTACGCCAACGCGATGACCCCTTCTAAGAAAATATCAACAAAGAATAAATAAAACAAAAAAATACAATAAAAAATATTGCGAAACAAGCAACTTATAACTTCTCAACAGAAAAAAACCGATAAGATTCAAATTAGCTAGGAAAATCAATTTTCGAGGTCAGAACTGTTGACATCTAATCGTTAATCATGCCTCTGGGCTTGACGCTTCACGTTTCTAGGATTTTTATCATATTATTAATAGTATTAAAATATTTGGTTACTGTTATGATTATAAACAGAATATGATTTATTTTTTTCTTTGAAATATAACACGACTGCGAGACAGTGAAAGTAATAGGTTCGATATCCACTCGAGGAAATAAATAATTTTCATTTAAAATGTTGTGAGTTGAGCTGAGTTTAGAGTTCAGCTTCACGCTATATCCCGTACACAGCAGGGTAGGCAGAGGGAACCAAGTGTTAAGACACTCCGTTCCCCACTTTCTGCCTAATTCTGGAGGCATTGATTGTTGAGTGGCAGAACTAAACGTCGCCTTAACCTCGACAGCAGAGTGAAGAAATGGAAATATAAATTTAAGTAAATATTTCATCCTCCTCCTCGAGAGGGGATCGAACCCACAACCAGTCGGTTTTTTACAGCACACGTCGTGCCGCTGCGCCACGACTGGCCTCTGGAGTTTAGAGTTGGTCCAGGATAAAGTGTGAAGATGAAAAATATGTATATGTGTAAAGTCAGAATGATATCCTTACGAATATTTAAGCTTTTTGTTCGAAATTAAAATCAGCGTGTTTGGCCAATTATCCATAATTGGGAAAATATAGTTTATCTACAATTCTCACAGGGATTACCATTGATAAATAAAAAATTAAACTATTTTAAACGGATTAATCATGTTTATTTTGTAAAGATAGACATTGTACTATCAGGGGCTACTTTAAAATATTGGAAACATGAGGCGAATAAAATCGTATTTTCGAATACCAAATAACTCGACAAATAATCTGTTTAAATTGGTTTCTTTAAAAATGTGTAAAAACTGATATACCTAAAGACCTTATTGTAATTAATATTTATAAATTGATTTTTGGTTCAACAAAAAAATATAGAACAGTCCTTCAATTTCCATTTTAATTTTTCTCAGACTCTACCCACCTACAGAACACACTGAATTTAAAATTTGCTCAAGGACGAATGAATAAAAGATTTTCAGTTATCTCAATTTTATATTCTAAAAAAAAATATATTCAATAATTCAAGTTACCAAACTAGTGTTGGAGGAGGAATCAGAAGTGAACATTTTGTGTCAGTCAGTCACTCAGTGACAGAAGAGTATTATATATACATATATATACAAGTATTTATAAGCTAATAATATAACCTTATAGTTATATAGAACTCCAGTGTTTATCAGTCAAGTAGACCAAATTTAATAATAAGTTAAAATCTTAGTTAAAAATAATTGTTATTTAACATTCGAAGTACGTATGTTCAGCGAAACATGTTGCAGTTCCAGTTTAAATTCCATAAACTTTTTCGTCTGTACGTACGGTTACATTTCAACGTGTTTTTATTTCGACTTTATACGTTGGAACTTAAAGTAGTAGTTTGTTGTGGAGCACTGCTTACGGGCCACTCTGCTGTTGCCGAATAAACTTTTAAATTGAATAAAGCTTAAATATGTGAATACTACATACATATATATAAACATATATATTGACATTTTTTTTGCTTCACGTTTTATTCCTAGCAGAGTAGAGTTGAGCGGTAAGAGAGGTAGGGGGAGACCTCGGTTGATCTTCGAAAACACAGTATCAAAGATACTGGAGGAAGGAGGAAGAAGAGGTATGTAGAGACCATAGCGTTTGGCGCTCCTTTCTCTCTGACTACCCCGCTAGGGATAAAGCGTGAAGTTAGTTTAGTTTAGAGTAGAGTTTTAGATATAGCCAGAGAGAACAGAGCGCAAGCGTCACTATTTGTCCATACTTCTTTCACTTCGTCCACTGTCATGAAACTCATCATTCATGTCCTCTGAGACGCCTCGTGCTATCTATGTTACCTTTCTACAGTGTTGCAGATACAGAGTCCTCGAGGTCTCCCTCTACCTCTCCAAATTAGTCTTATAATATGTTAGGTCTTTAAATATGAAATTGGCAGTTGCTATGGGAGGAACAAAAAGTCGAATATTTTTTAAAATAATATATTTATTTTAATCAAAGTATGAACCATTGTTATCTACGCACTTTTGCCATCTCATAGGCAGTTCATTGATCGTTTTTTTTAAATATCACTGTGACGGGAATGAATAAAATCTTTGAAGGCGGATTGATTTTTTCCCTTGCAAGTAGTTACCCAAATTTAAAAAAAAAATGCTATCCGTTGGAGGAAGGTACGGGGAGTACGGTGGATATTTTAGATATTCCAATTGCAGCTCTTCTAATTTGGTAGCCGTCTGTTCTGCAGCGTGTGGTCTAGCGTAGTCGTGAATCAGCAGTGGGGTAGAGCGATTGACCAGCCTCATTTGTACTGTAACGAACGGTTACAAGTATCTTCTTTGGATCAATTTTCGCTTGGGCTGCCTCAACCGAAAATTTGGAGATTTGGCTGGCTTGCCAGAGTCCATTCGATTCATTACAACTCAGGACATTGCGATGAGCGCTTCCGATTTTCGTTAAGAATCTTTTTTAATCAAAGGTTCAATTCAACTTGAAAATCCTTAATTATTGTGCTGGTTTAGTAATATAACGCAGCATTTGACGCGCATTAGCCGGTTCATTTCACTCATTTCGTGAGATACCCACCTTTCAAGCTTTTTAATCTTTCCAATTTGCTTTAAGTGGATTAAAATAGTTTTATCGCTAACAACGCAGCCTGCAGCTAACTCGGACGTGGTTTTGCGATGGATCCGCTTTCACAATAGCTTTTAATTCTTCATTATCAACTTGGGACTCAGTCGTCCACGAT
This sequence comes from Heliconius erato demophoon, assembly GCA_018249695.1. Lineage (NCBI taxonomy): Eukaryota > Metazoa > Arthropoda > Insecta > Lepidoptera > Nymphalidae > Heliconius > Heliconius erato. The sequence goes on from DWQW01010899.1 coordinate 11,034, forward strand.
GTTTATTCTGCAGGTCGAAATTTTAGTTATATTTTCTTATTATATGTATGTAGATACAGCACATTATATTTACAAACGACCAAGGATTACTTCAAACTTTGATAAATTGACATGCTACATAGATTGTAAGTTAGAAATTCAAAAGTTCAATTATTTTGTATTGAAATCTAAAAACAAAAAAAACTGAAGAACCCTGCGTAGTGAGTGGAAAACTCCATTGCGGACTCTATTTTTAAGCGAAGAAATGAAAATATTAAATAGTTCATTCCCCCTAGTGGGAATCAAACCCTTAATCGTCGCGTTCACAGTCACACCCTCTCAGAGAATTTGTAATGATTAAATGTCAATTAACAATATATGTATTATAATTAAAGGATATAATTAGAACCTTGAAGCTCTTCTCTTTATTGTAACATTAGTAACAGTAAATATCTTCCATTATTTCTCATAATATACGAGTAGGTATGTATAATTTATCTAAAATTACACACTGAGAAATCTTTCCAGAAGGGAACCATTTGAATTTGTTTAATTACATACGTTCGAGTCATCTTTCTATAAAAAAGAGAACATTTTTAACTTTCAGTAACATAAGTAGAGGCAATAATCTTTTTCTATATAATATTATTAGATTTTTCTTTCCTTATCCTGTAAAGAAATCAAACACCTAGAGGCTTTTACAGAACTTATATTTCTTCCAGAGTTAAATACTGTTAAGCTTGTACAATGTCTATCTTAAATTCTAATACAATATTTCATTCTAGAGATTCTCTTTA
>DWQW01010900.1:0-11809 GCA_018249695.1 Heliconius erato demophoon
CCATATGGAGAGGCCCAATAGGAAAAAGAGGCAGAGGAAGACCATGTACACGGTGGGAAGACGACATCATAAAAACCGCTGGCTTCAATTGGAAGCAAACAGCACTGGACAGAGAAAAGTGGCTATACTTGGAGGAGGCCTATACCCAGTCTGGGGACCTTGCCTGATATTATATTTAAAAATTAATAACAAGTTGATAAGTAATTTAAAAAATTATAATAAATATAAAAAAAAACAAATATTTATAACAGTTAAGTAAAAAAAAAAATGTAAATAAAAACCTTAAATTAAGTAATTAATTAATCAGAGCTAAAGTAAAATAAGAATAAGTAAATTAGTATCTGTAAATAACAACTAGTAGATTCAGGAAAATAATAAAAAAAAAATATTTATGTATCATTTAATTACAAAAAATAACTTATACACATATAGTTATTAGTAACGTTTATGAAAAAAAAAAAAAAAATGTAACATAAAATTAATATCAATAACTAGCAATATAATATATAAATAGATATACATATATAGAATAGCATATATAGAATAACATTTAGAATAAGTAAATCTGTAAATAATTTATTATAAGTTAGCATTAAGTTTGTAACTGGGGCAATGGTCAATAAAAGGCTTTTTTATTTTATTTTATTTTATTAATATAAATAGTTTGACATACAAATAACTGGCCACCTTAGCGTTAGTTAATTAGGCGCTTGTTGAAATCCCGCTACTTTCAAATTTTTATACGTTTTAAAAATAAATATTTTTCCTTCCTAAGTGTTGTAACACTTTAAAATGGCAAAAATATGTTATAAAATATTATCAGGGAAACTTATAATTGCATCACACTTTTTATATTTACCCTATTTCCGTAGTTAAGTATATTATTTCACTTTTTTTTATTTTATTTCTTACTTTCACTACAGACTTTATGGTCCGTACCTTTTGTTATATTTACATTTCTTTTAATCCTTTTTCTATAGATATTACCTAGAACTAGACTTATGTTATTACATACATATATTTCTATATTTATACAATATCTGCTTAAGACAGTCCAGTTATTACTTCACTTGCACACCTTATAAAAGGGACAGAAGAATAGAGCAACAGAATATCGTAATTTTGAATATTATATTTTAATGGTGAAAAACGAGAGTAAAGAGCATTGTCCGCTAATATAAAACTAAATATACTTATATAAGAAAAATAAATAACTACAACTTACAACAACTCGTAAGTGCAAGTGTTTTTACATAAATGTTCATTTCTATCTAAATCTGTTTATTAGTAAAAACGTAGACCGTAGCGTTTGGCGCTCCGTTCTCTCTGACTATCCCGCTAGGGATAAAGCGTGAAGTTAGTATAGTATAGTATAGAAATTAAACGACTTATTCCCAGAGGGGCGAAATAAAAGTAATTAAAATATTAACATTCCTTCGAGTGGTGATCGTACATAATCAGACACTAATCCAATACACCACGACGACCTCCATCATTGGCATATATATGACATCATCATCAGCCTGCCCTCTTCCATAGCTGGACATAGCACTTCTCAACTGACACACGCTTGAGCTCGATATTCGAGTGTTTGCAACCAAACTAGTTTTACAACGATCTACCCTAGCCTTACTAAGGTGCGGTGACCACTCCAGAACGCGCTTAAACCAACTGTAACTGATTCTCCTACAAATATGATTAGCCCACTCTCCAGCCCAGTCTGTATGTTTATACATCACCCATTTTATCCAGTACATGGAGCAATTTGGAATTTCGAGGACAATAGTCAATATAACATTAGGGGCAAGCGATTTACGTAATTAACGCTGGCCACAATCATTCTGGTACAATTGATCCCGTTCGCGCGTGTGAGGGGATTACGCCCGTTACAGTTTCTGATTGTTCGATAGTTTGAACTCTGAAGTGATTAATTGTTGGAAAGTTTTCAAAGTTAAGTTTTTAGTAAATGAGCACTATAAAAATAGTGTTTTTGTTATTTCTTTGAGGTAAAATATAATAGATGATTTTTTAATATAACAATATAAACACCCCATGTGGTGTAGTAGTATCTTTTTAAACATATGTATGTACAAGTAAACTTCTTCCGTTGCTGATGACTAGCATACAACGCACAAATGAAATTACTGGACACAGAAAGTTGAAATTTGACATGAAAGTAGAAACTGTAGGGAAGCACTTAGAGAACGTTAAACAGAAAACGGAAAAAACGAAGGACCGTTGTGGGCCCAAAGGCAAGTGACTGTAACGCAACGGTTATATGTTCGACTTCCACTCGGGGGAATAAATTATTATTTATTAGTATTTTCATTTCTTCGTTCTGGTACTAAGGCAAAAGCGCGAAAAGTAGGAAACTCTTCCTCTGCCTACTCTTCTGTATGCGTCATACAACGTGAATGTGTAAAAATACACATTTTACATGTTATGTATTAAAGTCCATTCAAAGAAAGTAATTACTTAATAGAAAGATTTTTCAAAACGTATAAAAATTTAATGTTATCGGACTTAGACCTGCGCTTCTTGGATGCAGTTGAAGCGCTCTAACAAATAAAAGCTATACTTTCTTATCGAGCTACGTCGAAATACCTTACTTTGTTTACGACTTCCTTTATTTCACACACAAAACAATTTAATTTCAACTTACAATTCTAAAATATTATTCTTTCCCTAGTGTAACAACACTTTAAAAATTGTAAAAAAATTAAAGGTTTCCGAAAGGCACGGCGTGGGTTCAAATTCCGCTACGTTAATGTTTTAATTTTTTTTTCTAAAAAAAATACCTCAATAGTTGTACTGTAGTGATTAAAGAGTTGATATACTTATATAAACCGGTAATCTTAAAACATTCTTAAAATTTTGATTTTAGATTTAAATATACATACTTAAAATAATACTTAAAATTTAGATTTAAATATACACAATAAAACATGTATAAGCTGCATTTCTTAATTCCTAGGGATTATTTGAGATAAAAAAGCTCAAAAAAAAAACAAGAAAATAAAGCAAAATAACTCAATGTAACATACTTATTACCAGTTTATCATGCAGTGCGTCGACTTTACAGTCCATTTGCGCAGTCGATCCGACCAACGCTTCGATCTCTGGTCCCGCCGCTACATATATGCTGTTGCCGTTGCCGGGCCTGAAAGAAAATAAAAGTAAAAGTACAAAAGAATATTTCGTAACTTGATTATAGTATTAATTTATTTATTGTTATTTCAAAACATTTTTGAGGCCAGTCGTGGCGCAGCGGCACGAGGTGTGACTGTAAAACCGACTGGTTGGGGGTTCGATCCCGACTCGAGGAGATGAAATATTTACTTAAATTTATATTTCCATTTCTTCACTCTGGTGTCGAGGTTAAGCGCGGCGTTGAGTTCTGTCACTCAACACGCAATGCCTCCAGAATTCGACAGAAAGTGGGGAACGCAGTGTCTTAACACTAGGTTCCCTCTGCCTACCCTACTGTGTGCGGGATACAGCGTGAAGCTGATTTTTTTTTTAAACATTTTTAAAGTCTTATTTATCCACACTTAGGAAAGAAAAATACTTATTTAGAAAACGTGTAAAAATTTGAACGTAGCGGGAATTGAACCCTCGCCTCCTGGAAACAGGCCAGGTTGGACCAGGACGTCATCGGTTTCCTTAAAAAAATATACGTTTTCTAAATAAGTATTATTTATTGTTCTTTGTATTTTCATCGTCTGCGGCTTTGCGTAATGTAAATGGGGGTAACTAGCAGTTGTGTATGACAAATTTAAATTCAAATAATTTTATTCAAAATAAGAAGGTAAACGCTTGATTTTACTAAAGTTAATGAAGAGCCGGCATAAAAATCTCAACGGGATTTCTTTTATCTTTTAATTATTTTTAGCTAGCTAGTGTCCTTCACATTAAGCCACAATATAAAAATAAGCGAGCGAAGCCGCGTTTAATTCTCTAGTGTATATATAAAACACGAATTCTTTGGGCGAAGCCGAGAGCGGATTACTAGGAATTAATATTTTTCTTTGCATATATAACCTTTTCAAAAAATTATTGAGATTCAACCGTTTTTATATTAATTTTCTTAAAATGTTTGCCTTAAGGAATCTTGAGGGACTAAGTTATAGATTGCAATAAGGAATATCTCGTTTCTGCAAGACAAAGATTGATTTAATATCAGCTTCATTACACCAACGTAAAATGCCGTAGGACATAATACTATCAAAGTAGCTAAAGTAAACGAAGCGAGCCATTTCCACTTCAGTTAATAATCTGATTTTTTAAACTGCGATAGCTGCTGAACTCAGTATATTCGCCAATCCATTAATATTAGATCCCCACTGTAATTTGGAGTGATATAAATAAATACTGTAAAATCAAAAAGATAAAAATCACAACAAACTCACGTAATTTCTAAGTGCGTGCTTTCTGAAGTAATTCTGACTGCAAGTACAGTGACTTACATAGATATGATTAAATATAGCTTTTTTTTTAAAATTTCAAACCAGTCGTTCTTAAGACTATTCAACCAAACAAATTCATCTATATAATATTAATGTAGATATATACCTAAAATTATATTTTTTTTATTTACTTATATGCCCAATTTTTTTTATTTACAAAATATTCCCAATATACAGAAGAAACAAAGGAATATTCTTAAAACTCAACTGTTTAATTCAATATACAGAAATTACATGAACACTGCAGAGGAAGCAACTTGGAAAATGAACAAAATATTAATAAAGTGCATCGATGTTGGGAAATTATATTCTATGTAACTATAGTAAGAAAATTAATATTATAAATTTTATTTCTACTTTCACTAAAAAAGAAGAAAAGAAAAGAGTGTTTGACTCTATAATTGTTTTTGGCCGTTAGGCGTAACATATTAATACTATAAAAAATAATATGTGAATATAATGAAAGAAAAAAAAAAATAAACGTATCTAATATGTATAAAAACTATTTACAACTATACATTTAGTCGTTGTTATTTAGGTAATAGACTAATATGCTAATTTGCTTAACCACATTTTTTTACTTTAATAATTTACTGCATACATTATATAAAGAGGCCACTCGTGGCGCAGGGGCCCAAAGTGTGACTGTAAAACCGACTGGTTGTGGGTTCGATCCCCACTCGAGGAGATAAAATATTTACTTAAATTTATATTTCCATTTTTTAGCTTTGGTGTCGAGGACAAGCGCGGCGTTTAGTTCTGCCACTCACACGCAACGCCTCCAAAATTTGGCAGAAAGTGGGGAACGGAGTGTCTTAACACTAGGTTCCCTCTGCCTACCCTGCAGTGTGCGGGATACAGCGTGAAGCTGATTATTTATTTTATACATTATAAAATATATAAACAAAATACATAGTATATCTAAAGATATTCTAACTTCAAATTAGCTCAACAGGATTTGGTATAGAAAATTGAATTATAAACTATTTGAATTCTAAACAACACTACAATGTTCAAGCAAAGTTCATGTAAATAGAATATAATATTGTCTCAAAATTAAGACGCCCTTTGTAGAAGTTTGTGTTTATTGGATTAGTTCTGTTATAGTATTAGATCTAATCAGTGAAGTAAAAAAATATATATATTTTTTATTTTAATAAAAAAATAGCTTCTCGTTTTTCCGCTCAGCACTGCGCCACGATTGCCCCAAAAGTTAAAATCATAATAAAAATGTAAGATCAGAATGATATTCCAGTTAGTTCCTCCTGATCTTAGCTTAGACAGAAATATAATATGAGGCCTATTCTGCGTAGGGGCACAAGTGTCCGACCGCAAATGCGACAGGTTGTGGGTTCGATACCCAGTTAAGGAAATATTTAATATTTTCTTTTTCTTGCTCCAGGAAGTCACTGAAATCGTGTCTCCAGAATTCGGCGCAATACGAGGAACAGAAGTGTCTTAATGGAGATTAACAGACCGTAAAATTAACAGTCCCTCTGCCTACACTGACATGTGCGGAATACGGCGTGCAGATAAAAAAAAGAAATATAATATTTAGTAAAATAAACATAAAATAAATTAAATAACTTTACCTCTCGTTTCTATGCTGATGTGTATTTGAATAAGTATCGAAAATGTAATTCAGTAACGGCGCACTGGAGCCAGCTTCTCCGGACTTCTTCCTACTCTCCAACGCCAAAGGTCCACCTTCAGTCGTTATATCCTCAAAAATAACTTCACTTCCTTCATTTCTTATATTATCTATATGCTTTTGTCTTTTTACCCGATTGTTCCAAAAAGGAGGTAATGTGTTTGTATATATTACTGAATTTTCATTTTCATTTGGCTCAGTAATACCAAAATGCTTTGGACTGTCTTCCAAAGTATGAACGTCGTTCAGTGAGTAATTAAAGCTGGTGTTTGTGGAATTGTGAGCGTGCAACATCTGGTAGACCTTGTTTATTATGGGCTGAGAAGTTGTTGATTGGATTTCGTCTATTATTGTTGTGTCAGCGTCTGTCCCTGTGGAGAAAATGATTATTATTAGATTATACTGATGTCAGTCGTGGCGCAGAGACACAAAGTGTGACTGTAAAATCGAATGGTTGTGGGTTCGACCGTCACTCGAGATGATGAAATATTTGCTTAAATTTATATTTCCATTTCGTCGCTCTGGTGTCGAGGCAAAGCGCAATGATGCCTCCAGAATTCGGAAGAAAGTGGGAAACAGAGTGTGTTAACATTAGGTTCCCTCTGCCAACCCTGCTATATGCGGGATACAGCCTAAGGCTATAATAAAAAAAATATAAAATTGTAAAAGAATTTTGGAAGGCTAAAAATAATATAGTTTTTTTTAAATGGTTAATGGCTTTATTTTATTTTTTTTTAATTTTGTTTAAAGTTATTTTTACAATTTTATTATTAAGTTACAATTTAAATATATTGAATTTCATTTATTATTCAAATTCTTTTAGCATTTTGGCAAGAACTCTTAAAAGTTTTAACGCGATTAGATTTCCTACGCAACTGAACTTGGAGTGGAAAGTTTGTGAAAGGCCGCCTAAACGGGTTGTCGTGACGAAGTTTCTTATTTAAAAGGTTTTGTTGATAAAAGTACTGTGTTTAACAAGAAAATTGGTTAACTGAAGGTTCCCTTTTGTTTTAGAGTTCTCCTGAGTTATTTAATGGAAATCAATCTGTTTTAAGTTTATAATTAAATCAGCTTCACTGTATTCCGCACACAGCAGGGTAGGCAGAGGGAACCTAGTGTTAAGACTCACCATTCCTAACTTTCCGCCGAGTTCTAGAGGCACTGTGTGTTGAGAGGCGGAACTCAACGCCGCGCTTTGCCTCGACACCAGAGCGAAAAAATGAAAATATAAATGTAAGTAAATATTTTACTTCCTCGAGTGGGGATCGAACCCACAACCAGTTGATTTTACAGTCACACTTTGTGCCCCTGCGCCACGACTGGCGTGAAGCTGATTTATTTTTTTTTAAATAATAATATATAAAACATACATCGTGTAATATATCTTTGTATGGAAGAGGAACACCTTTATTTATATAAAAATATCTATAAATATATGGAGGTAGAAGCGTCGACCTAGTTAAACTGTTGAATACACCAGCATATAAACATATGGATACAGAGGGCGTATATTTAAAAATGTTATAAAAGAAAGTGGAACTGAACCAGTAAGCTTCGCATAATAAATCTTTTTGAACACATTTTAAATATCACAGCTCAGTGTCGTGTACTTTATGGCTTTTTGACGCTACAATTTTTATGTTGTTAAAATTTTAATATTTAATAAGCCTCGTTAGTGTTTCCTCTTGTGAAACGCCGCATCGAGTCTAATTATGAAATTTTTTGCGCCTTCAAGAAATTAAAATACATCATATTTTCCTTCCACTCTTCAATTTAAATATTTTGAATTTTCGTAAATTTTAAATTGGTTTTATGTTCGAGTCCATCTCGTATGAAAAGTGTTCCGTATTACTACTGGCTACTTATCTATAAATATATATGAATGGTGTCGAGATAAAGCGCGGCGTTGAGTTCCGCCATTCAACACGCATGACCTCCAGAATTGTGCGGAAAATGGGGAACGGAGTATCTTAACATTAGGTTCCCTCTGCCTACCCTGCTAAGTGCGGAATAAAGCGTGAAGCTGATTTCATTTGAAACTTTTAAGTTACTGAGTGACTAATGCACAACGAAGCTACTCACGACATAGAAAGTTGATATTTGGCATGAAATGCTAGAGGAATGTAGGAAAGGATTTATCGAAATATCTTCGATAATGAGGAAAAATTATATTTTTCATTTAATATATTAAAGTTCACGCAAACAAAATTCTGGATAATCAAATTTTATAATATCAAAACGTTGAAATCGTCGGTTTCCTATAAAAGTATTTTATGTATATTGAATGATTTATTAAAATAAATATTCCTAAAACATGACATACATTTCGCTTCCCTAAAATTATTAGACCAACAAACATATAATTTTCCGGACTAACAATAATTCAAGGTCCGAGTAATCGTAAAAGTTGACACCTTTTAAATGCGGGACCCTAAAAATTGTTTTTAATTAAAATAAAGCTGCTCATTGAATAAATATTTCTTTCTTTGAAATTTAAAATATTTAAGGGCTTCAATGGAGTCTCAGAAAGGTTCCTCATTTGAATAAAGACATTTCACTGAAATTGAAATGGCACGACTAAAGGGACTAAATTCCCTAAGTACTTATTGTATTAAATATTTATTGCTACGTTATAATTGTGTATAACGAAAGCGTGTGTATAACTATTTAGTAAAATTTCACATATAAATATTTTTTGATATTGTTTAAATTAAAATATTTACTTAGCATCTTAATATATTATCAAATCATTGTACTAAAAAAGTATTTAAAAATATTCTATTTTAAAATTCATTAACGAAATTAAAGTTTTCAAAGGTATTCTCAGTCATGTTTATGTGCGTAGGAAATGGTGATGGTCTATTCTGGACATGGACTACCTGGCGGTGGAATATATGATGCGCGATCCGGAGTTTTTCTAACAAAATTAAGAATTAAAGATTAAAAAATTGTTTAAGGTAAATGGTTTTCTTTAAGCTAATACCATCAATAACTATAACTAATACTTCATTCTAATTTGAATATATTTTATAACGGGCTATTTTTTTGCCGTTGACGCTACTTACTGTTTCATTATTATATCTATATGGTATATAGGTAATATTACTTATATCTATATTTTTATTTCACTCATTGGACGTTTACGCGACTGCGATAGGTTGATCATCTCTTCCAAGCGACCACTGTTTTTAAAAGTAGCATATTGAATAAAGAAATTCTACTCAGTGCTTTGTCTTGTAACCAGTGCCAAGAAATGTAAATATTTAATTTCCCTTAGTGTGAAATGCCTGAAGGACCGTCGCTTTTACCGTCACACACTTTGCAGCTGCGTAACGACGGCCTCTATGGTATGGCTTAGAATTTGACAATATCTTGGCGTTTATTTGTGTCATTTTAATAATGATGTCAGTCGTGGCGCAGGAGCCCAAGCTTTAAATGGGACAGGTTGTTTTTCTTGCTCTAGTGTCGAGGCAAAGTGCGCCGTAGATTTCCGCCAATCAACAAGCAATGCCTCCAGAATTCGGCAGAAAGTAGGGCACGGAGTGTCTTAACACTAGATTCCCTTTGCCTAGGCTAGTTGCAAGGTATAGTGTGAAGCAGAAAGAAAATAAAGTATGTAGTTTATATGTTTACCTTTACAAGGTAGAGCGGCAAGCGCGGCTAAAAACAGCGCCGCAGTGGCCGGCGCACACATCGCTGCTACATCCTTCTTAACTCTGTAACAATATATTTTAATTTCATACTTTATATATGTTTAAATTACTTCAACGTTAAAAATGGCAAAAGGTTTCCCAATCGGGCGAACTAATTATTAATTTTTTAACATTTTCATTTGTACGTCTGGTACCAAAGCAAAAAAGCAGCGTTGAGTTCCGCCACTCAACACGCAACACCCTTATAATTCAGGGAAAAGTGAAGAACGGGAGTGTCTTATCACCAGATCCCCGGAATCCTATAAAAAGAATTCTAAATGTTAAATAATTATTTAAAAAGTTAAAGTATACATTTTTTTAACTATATATAGATTTTAATTGAGTTAGTGGTAACAAAGTTTATATATAATCTGTTCTACAAATAGTTGCTTTATGTAAGCTTTGAACACTGAAGTAATAATCTACAATATTTATATTTTTTCATGAAACAACTGCCACGTTATCCATATGCATATTTTCGTTTTTAGTAAAAAATAAAATTCTCAATATGATAACTATATCAGTTGAGGTCGTCGTGCCGCAGCGGTACAGCATCTGACTGTAAACTTGACGGTTGTGGGTTCGATTACCACTCGGGAAAATAAATTATTTTTATTACCTCTTTCTTATGATAAGGCAGTGTCCGCCAAACAATGTCCCAAAAATTCGGCGGAAAGTTAGGAACGGAGTGTCTTATCTTTAGGTTCCTTCTGCCTACCCTGGTATATGTGGGTCTTTAGTAAACGTTCTTAAATATACTAAGCAAATGAGTTCAGACATTTTGGTGCTGAAATATTCTTTATTTTTAAGTTATAACAATACAAAAAAGTTATTGTAAAGGTATATATTTTTTTGCGAGATCAAGCCTATAATTATAATAGGCTTTAAATACGCATTTGACAGACTTTACAGACGACCTGTGGCCTATCTGGCTCTTTATCTAGTCAGATCAATTTAACCAGATTGATTTCTTGTATAAAAAATATCTTTTGAACCCACAAACACTGATAATATTAATATCTTTTGAACTCAGAACCACCAATCGTAAATTGCAATTTTTTTTTCTTAATTTATGACTTTTATTACAAATATAGCCTTCAAACATACTATATGAAATTAGTTTTAATTGCAGTGTGAACAATTAAAATACATTATAACAATTGAAACTACTACACTTAGCGTCCATTAAAATTTGGAATTGCTATAAGAGGGAGATTGTAGGATTCAGCGAGGGTTTTGATCAAGTTCTGAATATGTATACTTCAAAATTTTACCATAATAGTATTATTTCAACATCAATTATATAAGTATAACTTTCATAAGCTTATGATTAAGATTATAATATTATATAACCTTATAAACTAAGGCTGTCGTGCCGCATTGGGACAAACTGTTATTTTTAGAGTTACGTATCTTTTAATGAAAAAAGTAACCCTTATACGATCACTTTGTTGTTCGTCTGTCTGTCTGTCTATCTGTCAAAAGCTTTTATCTCAGGAACACTTGTAGATATCGAGTTGAAATTCAAACCATATACTGAAATCTACAGCACCGTGATTTTCTGAAAAAATCGTTTATCTACATCTACATAAAAAAAAGATATGGCCATTTATATTGCAAAAAACGCGTATTTCGACACTATAAAGGGAATCAAATTTAATAGGGCACCTCCAGTTAAACTAAACTAGCAAGTACAGGTAGTACTAGTTCAGGAAAAAAATCTTAAAACTGTGGATTTGTGGTTGTCGTAAAAATTATAATCTTGAAAGGAGGACAAACTCACAGGTTCAAGTGAGGTATCAGATGAAAGAGCTCAGGCTAAGTTAAGCCAGCTTGAATTTTAGGAAAAACTCGAGACCTCTAATTTTTGTACGGAATCAAATTTAATAGGGCACCTCCAGTTAAACTAAACTAGCAAGTACAGGTAGTACTAGTTCAGGAAAAAAATCTTAAAACTGTGGATTTGTGGTTGTCGTAAAAATTATAATCTTGAAAGGAGG
>DWQW01010901.1:0-11808 GCA_018249695.1 Heliconius erato demophoon
GAGGAGATGAAATATTTACTTAAATTTATATTTCCATTTCTTCGCTCTGGTGTCGAGGCTAAGCGCGGCGTTGAGTTCTGCCACTCAACACGCAATGCCTCCAGAATTCGGCAGAAAGTGGGGAACGCAGTGTCTTAACACTAGGGTCCCTCTGCCTACCCTGCCGTGTGCGGGATACAGCGAAGCTGATTTTTTATTTTATTTCTTATAATTATTATACTAAAACATAATTATAGCATTGCTATAATCAAATTATATTAATATTAAAAAAAAATTGATAATTTATTAAAGAAACATTCTTCTTCGTGATTTCATGTTACAATACACCTAATAATGTTAAATATTAATAGTTGTGCTACTTACCGGTAGAGGCATATTGGCAAAATCTTCTATAGATACTTTAAAATCTATTTTAAGACATTTAAAAATATATAATTGACATGATAAAATAACCAAAGTATATAGTATTATTTAATAACATTTTTGACGTTACAGACAAAATTATAATTATATCTTAGTCCGATGCCACACTGAAAATATTTAATTCATTCAATTATTTTACATTTGATTATATGTTAGGTACAAAGGGAACCTCATTCTGTTGAAAGTTTTTAAATAATCAACACGCAGTTAAACGTTTGTCAAAGCGACTCAATTGTTTTAGCGGCATTTGTTTTTTAAATGTGGACACCGATAATATTGGACGTCGAGTGCATCGTTTGCAACAAAACTTTGCAAAAAATTAAACACGACCCGTCCCATATATCGCGGAGAATGGGTAAGATGGCGCATAGACGGTCGAGAACCCCGAACTGGTCCTTGGAAGAGAAACAATACTTACTAGAACTAATAAAGCAACATAAAGAGGTCGTTGTTACTAAAACTAACAACGGCCCCAATTATTCGGAAGAAAAAGATGCCGCGTGGAATGAAATTTTGCGGCAATTAGCCAGCAAGTTTGGTGATAAGTTTTCAGATTTTTCAATAAAGAAAGTTAAAACACAATGGCAGAATATGAAACGTATAGCTCGCGAAGAGTTGTCTGTAATAAATGGTTCAGCGGCCCAGCAATGCACTAAACAGTCCCAAGAAGTATGTAATATACTAGATTTATCGAAAGAGAGCGGTCTTAAGACGGAAAGTGATAATTTAAACGAAACTACAATGAGTACTAACATTGAAATCAAAACAGAATGTATTGATGAGTAAGTTGATTACAGTCGTAATAATTGACATTTCCGTAATAAATTTATAAATATAAATCACCAAATTAATAATATATTTTAAATCAATCTCGTAATTTCTCTTACCTGTTTGTCTTCATTGTGTAGGAAATAGATCGATAAACCTTATTTTTCATTCAATATTACAGGGATATTACTGAAATAGATAGCATCAGCATGAATGAACAATCTTATAATTCTCAACAAGAAGTAAACATGCCTACAAAATCCTCTCATGCATTAACTAACGAACAAAATCAATTTATTAATGTTCGAGACTCCGAGAATTTACAAAATAGAAATAAGAAAACCGCTTTTACGATGACTGATATATCATATTCTGATAATAATTTACACTTAAACGTTTTTAGCAGAGAATATCAAGAATTTTTAAAGTATGCTTTTTTTTATTTACATGACATTTTATTTACTTTTTTTTTTATTTTTCATTTCATCTTGTATGTTGTTAAAGGTATTCGGCCACAGAGAAACAAATGAAAATTGAATCTCTCCAAGAAGAAAGACATGTTGTAAGAGCTATGAGAGAAACAGCAGAGCTTAACAAAATCATAGCTGAACAAAAACTTAAACATATCCTTTGGATGAAAAAACGTGAAATGTTGTAAGAATTTTTTTTTAAATTCATAAATTTTTAATTATATTTTATTATTTTCCGTATGTATTTTCATATTTTGATTTAAAATACTTAACGTCTTTTAACAACTTCTTTCTTTTTATTGTTAAAATAATATATAAATGATATTATTTTAACAATAAAAAGAAAATGATAATTTTTAATAAGGTGACGTTTAAAACTTTTCTTTATACTGCCACCTATTAAATAAATACGTAGTCTAGTGTTTGTTGCCTTACTGATGCCATCTATTATACATGCGATGCGTAGCTCAGTAAATAATATTGCTTATGGTTGTTTACATAAAATAAATTATAAAATTATTTATATTAAATATTATTTTCTTTAATATAAATTACGTAAATAATATGTACTTATGAATCATAACGTAAAAAAATAAAATAAAAAAATGTTAGCACTTCGTGACTTCAGACTTTGAGACTAAAAATAACTAAGATTGTCCATGGTTGTTTGTCATTTAACTTTTTAAAAGAGATTTCTTCGGGAATAATCGTGATACTTAATTATATTTTTAGTTACTGCCATATAATTTTATTTATAAGTAATCATGAGTTTCATTGCCAGAACGAGAATCCCTATTTTGCGAGGACTTTCTAGTATTAGGTGAGATATTTGCCGGTAGAAGATTACGCAATCCTAACCCAACAAGTAGTTTTAAAAATAAAAAAAACTTGAAATACTATATTTCCGTGTTGTTAAATTATTTGAAATCTTCAATTTATTTATTTTAGAAAAGAAATATTGAAAGTCATCAATCAAGTCGGCTTTGTTCATTTTGTCTATTACACATATAGTTGTTATTGTTTTGATTATATCTTCGTACAACAGATATAGCCTACTAGATAATGCTATTTTCAACTAAAGTTATAGAAGAAAATATTTATCAAATTAAAAACATCGACTGACCCTAGCGCCATCAAAATAGTTTTAAACCATATTAACAACACATAGGATGCTATGTTACATTTCAAGATGCTCAAAGTTACTACAATTATATAAAAATATTGCAGAATGTATTCTGGAGAACCAGGGTCTGGTGCTGGCAAGGGTGGTGGCGCCGGTGGTTCCATCCGTGAAGCAGGTGGTGCATTCGGCAAGATGGAGGCTGCTAGAGAAGATGAATATTTCTATAAAAAGGTATTTTTTTTCTTCATTTACATGGATAATAAAAATAATGTAATTAGACTTGAATCACACTATAAAATGCCTCTAGATACACTCTATACAATATATTTATAAGAGAAGTGATAAAACTATTTAATAATCAATTCATTGTCAACATCACTGTGATTTCGATTGCTTTTTTTTACCTTCATGGTGTATCCTTGCATTTACACTCTGTTCCCTACTCCCCATAAAATTTTCAATATAATTCAGGGTTGAGGTGGAACTTTATTAAGTTCCAGGGCTTTGCTTTGTTGGCCTGGAACAAAGAAATTAAAGAAGTAAATAATTCTGATGGAATAAATGATGGTGACAGTGGTTGTGACATAAGGTGGTTATAAGTGGAAAGACATTAGGATTTTTTTGGATTTATTGACTAAACTTGTTTTAAATATTGTTTGGTTACATGCTTCTAAGTTCTAAGGAAAAAATATATAATTTTTAACAGTTTAAGTAAGAGTATATTCAACACTTAGGGAATATACAATACTTATTAAGAAAACCTATAAAAATCTATTGTAGCGGGTGCTAAAAAAATAAATAAGTTGTAACATGCTTATAAGAATTTTGAGGCTTGGTGAGAGTGTATGGATTAGTGGTTAAGCACTTGGACAGTTTACAAGAGGTGCATATCCAAATCACACTTAAATATTTTTTTTATGTATTTTCTCAATTAGTAAAAAAATAATAATTTGATAATTAAACCAAAATTATTCTGGTGCTGAGGGATAGCACCTGACTGCACATGCAATTGTTGGGAATATAAACTCCAATTGAGAGTAAAAGTGGTGAAACAAAATGAGGCATCGAGTTTAGCTTCAAACTGCAGTGTGTCCAGTTTACCATTCAAACTCTTGTGTTGAGGCAGCTAAAAAAAGATAAAAGGAAATCTCATGTTTCATTCTTCGTGTTTCATTCAACCTCATTTTTCACGTTTCATAGGAATAGTCCTAGATTAGGTTAGAATTTATTTTAAAGCTAATAGTAGCTTAAAAATAAATTCTAAATGACATCTTTCACTGATCAAACTATTATCTTCTTGAATGGCATTGAACTCAAGCATTTTATATTTTGAATAGGTCAACTATGTTTATTACACTAAAAACTAATGTAAAACTCGTTTTTTCTTTCCCATACAGCAAAAGGAACAACTGGCCAACATCAAAGGTCACTTGGACAAAGAAATTGCCTTCCATCAAGAACAGATCAAGCGCCATGAGGATGCCATCAGACGTCACAAGGAACAGATGGCTGACATGAATGAAAACAAATAGATTTTTTACCTTAATTATTAATTTTGCATCAAGTCCTGTTCATAAAAATACTGTGCTGCTGTTTAACAAGAATGAAACTTAAAAGTTAAGATGTCAAGTTTTTTTTGCTTTTATTTTATTTAGGAATTAGTCTTGGACATCAAATATATTGTACAGGCGTTATTTGACTTTTTATTTATTTTCCTAGTTCCTTTTTTCAATGCAATGCGATGAATAAGTAAAATGCTGCTTAATATTGTATTAAAAATAGTTTTAAAAAATATTTGATTTCTTAGTATACAATTGTCACTGTCAGTAGTGATATATTTTGTGAATTTATTTGTCTTTTCAATTCTATATAGCATTTCCAGCCATAACTATTAACTATAAAAGAATTTGCATATTAGACAATAACTTATTTTAATGTAGTGTTAGAAGATGTTTCCGTACTTTTAATCTTGTAGTTTATGCAACCTCTTGATCTCATTGTAATCACATTCAGAGGCGGACTAACCCGCTAGAGGCCCGCGGCGTAGTTAAATGAGGTCCTCAGTATGAGAAGATTTTTATTTATTTAACATACTTTTTATGTACAACTTAGTATGTATAATTATTTAGTTTACATCTTGTAATTCACGTTTGATGATTGACTTACAAATACATTAAAATAAAATACTAATAATACGTTTGTAGTTTTACAGTAACATTACGATATTTTATTGCTATCCTTATTTATATTTATGTTGAAATTTAAAATATTGATGGCAGTTTCCGACAGATTTATTTTATCCGTTTTCGATTACATTTTATACGTCGTGGGTTTTCTAAAAATTAAGTTTTTATTTTCAAACTTTCTAAAAAGCAAATTATATATAAATGGCACCATTGATCTGTTCACACAAATGCTTACTGCAGCGCCCTTTGGTGTTGTCGCAACATTAATCCAAGAAGATGCACCATTCAAATCCAAAACTATCACTGAAAATCACATTAAAATCGAAGTAGTGGTTTTGAAGATAAATAGTAGTAACATTTTCTTCCTTGTGCAAACAAACATTCTGTCACCACAAACGCATATATACTGTCTTCGTTCGTTGGGTAAAAAATCATGATAACCAAATTGATATTATAAACATAAATACTAAGCAGGTTTCCAAAGGCCTGCTTAGGATTTGATGAAGAGAATTTGCAGCCATTTGGAGGCCACCCAGGACTAAAGGCCCAGGGCGTACCGCTACCTTCGCCCCTCCGTTAGCCCACCACTGGTCATATTGTAAATAAAATGTAAAATATATAGATGGTTGAGGCGAAAAAACATTTTTCAGCAATAATATATTTTAATCTTCAGCGAAAATCGAAGTATCAAAGATTACATATCTTGATACTCCGATTTTCAACAAACAAAATGATAAAGCTTTAACCTTTAACCCATGGATATGCTGATGGATCAATATCAAAAGTTTTTAATTATAAAATGTATAACTATATAGGTACTATATTGTTTCTTCGTAAATATTCTGAAATGTATATTTACGTTTTACTTTTAGTATGTTTCAGCAAAGCGTAATATATACTGAAAAGCGCCATCTATTAACATAAGTAAAAAGTTAGATATCTTAAATAGTTTAGCATGAATAAGATAGGTGGCGCAGTTTTAAAATTAATTATTAAAATTCCATTATTTAAGCCTATAAATAAAAATTTCATTTTTTTGTGAGACTTATTTTTTATATCATATTTAATCAGAATATGTTTTGTTAAGTTAAATATTTATTTTTCGTATGTAATTGAACACATCTCCAATTTATAATTATCTTACTTTATCTTGATAAGTATTATTAAGGAGAACAGTATTAACCTACATATTAAATATATTAATATAACGATTTAACAGAAGCTTAAACTCCATTCTTGGTAACTGGCAACAATAAATAGTTTCTTAAGTATGCAGACGATCCGAATAGATAAGAATATCTACAGTATTCTAATTCCATGCGAAAGGGTTGACTGACCTCACTATTACTTTATTTCGGTCGCTAGAAATCATATTTGTTTTTGTTTTCATTATAAACTATTTAAAATACATACAAATGTTTTGTGTAAATGACAAACGTAATAAATCGGAGTGCGTGCCGACTTGACAAGCTTCATCGACCACCGGGCGACGACCGAGGCGAAGGGAAGACCCACATCCACGAAGTTAGCCGCGAGTCGCGCTCTGCGAGAACCCAATGTAGTGAAGCTCGCGTCAAGCGCTGCTCAGTTTACTACAAACTGAAATAGACGGCGCATGTCGCTCCTCGCTGTACAGTGGCCGAGTGTAGTGTTAGTGTAATAACAGCATATAGTTCTGTAGTGATTATCTATAGTGTTGTGTCACTCTGTTCCTGCGGCCGGGCCACTCCAACTTGTTGTGATGCATTTTGGCATATTACTATGGGTGTCTTGTGTAGCCCTCGCAGGATACGTTCGAGCGACAGAGGTAAGGGGACCATCTTTACGCGGCATTCCGGCTTTTTGTTAAGGGACCGGTATTGTAATCTTACGCTCCACCAAAGAACTCGTGTTCTTGCGTAATTTCAATGTCAACACGAGCGTAGTTTCTGTCATCAATCTAAAATATTCTCAATCGCCGTGTTTGTAGCGACTATAGTTGCACCGCAACGCATCGTTGCCTCCATTATGATATTATCGTTGCCTTGAAGTGTTCGTCAGGTAAACAAACGTTATCGAGGCTCCCTCCCATCGATTGATGTATTTTTTGTGGTTCATATATACGTGGTGGTATACTGTAAACACTAGCGGTATGAATGGGAGCATGGTGCCGGATCGCCCACGAGCGCGGCCGGTGAAAGCGTATAGCGTGCACGCACTGGTCGGTTTAGTAACGCAGCTGTGCTCCAACCTCCATGTGCTATGGGTATGGGTATGGGTATGGCTATGGACCTATTAAAGTCCGCCTCTGGTGCTCGGGGCGCGTGGCCGTGGCAGACTTCTTTATTGCCTTATGAATCATGCTGACACTGCACGCTGTGTTTTTGGCTGCGTCGCTCGCTGGCTTTTACATAACGTAGTAAATAGTTGAGTAACAACCAATGCTGTTCTTGCATTTATTTTGTGTATTAAAGTGTTTTTTTTTTGGTTGAATATTTAGGATCAACCTCAAAATATAAACAAATACATTTATTGCATACAATACTTTATAGATATTAAATATTGATCTATATGCTCTTCACTCATTCTTATCTTAATTGATTATCGTGATTAGAACTTTTTATTTAGTACACATCGTTCCCATATTTTGTTTACTATTAGACTTTTTATTAATCTACATTAAATAATTAGAATTAAAAGGTTAAAAATATTTTAAAAGTACGGTTTTATAATTGCAGTTAATTTCAATCAATGAAGAATCAAGAAACACAGTCTACAATTCAAAAACTATTAATACTATTTTGATTTCTATTCAAACTTAGATAATGTCGTAAATAAAGTTTCAGTACACGTTGTAACGGCGTTGAGTGACTTCACTGAACACGCAATGCTTCGAAAATTCGGCGGAAAGTGAATTTTTGAAAAACGGAGTGTCTTAACACTAGATTCCCTCTGCTTTCCCTTCTATATGCGGGATGCAGCAAGAAGCTAAAGGAAGTTTTTCCTTTATTTAAAGATTAAAAAAAAACAAATATTATGAATTTTTTATACCAATTACGTGTGCGTGCACAATTTTATAAATTACTATCATATAAAATTGAATTGCAATAGACCGCACTTATAGTCAAATACACAAAATCACCAGTTAATCGATGCAATTAAAATAAATAAATAAATCAGCTTCACGCACACAGCAGGGTAGGCAGAGGGAACCCAGTGTAAGACACTCCGTTCCCCACTTTCCGCCGAATTCTGGAGGCATTGCGTGTTCAGTAGCAGAACTCACCGCCGCGCTTTGCCTTGACACCCGAGCGAAGAAATGGAAATATAAATTTAAGTAAATATTTCATCTCCTTGAGTCGAATCCACAACCAGTCGGTTTTACAGTCACACTTTGTGCCGCTGCGCCACGACTGGCCTCTAATCGATGCAATTGATGAACAATTACATACATGGACGCTGATTTTAACTTTTTTTTCTTATTCTCGTGCTATTTCCACACGACTGATCAACTGATCGACTTTTATGATCACACAACAGCGACAATAACCACTCATTATATAACAAAACATAATTTATACAATTTCTACTATTATAAGCAGCTCCGCCCGCATCATAAAAAAGGAAACAACTAAGTTGTGTATGACACGCGATATGTCCTCGCGGGTTATATCGAAATGATTAATGTAATATAATATAGTCTTTCTCGATAAGTGGTTTAGTGGCGGAGTTCAACGCCGCGATTTACCTCGTTACCACAGCGAGGAAATTAAAATATTAAATATTTTATTTCCTCGAGTGGGAATCGAATCCACGAAGACACATTTTGTGCCCGTGCATCACGACTGGCCTCGGACAAAACATTTTTTTTTTTTCAATTACTTTGGATTTAACTAGTAGTTACTGAGATTAGCCTGCTCAACCAAAAAAACACTTACTGTATAATATTAATATTTAGATTATTTCTATTAAGTGATAACAAATTATATAACCTTTGAGAGAAAAAAAATTGGTCCCCAAATATAGTAATTTCACATTAACAAAACAAACTTATTTAAGGTTAAATCTTAATAATACCTGGAAACCTATACTTACACGGTAATTGTACTAATTTTAAAAATACCATTATGCGGTTTCTATGAAAGTAAAAGCCTCGTTATATATCTGTAATAAGGTTAAACAGATTTATTTACATAAGAAGAAACTAAGTAATATGAGTACTCTTTACGTATGCCGACTTAAATCAATATGTGCTGTACTTTTTTTCATGAATCCTGATGCGAGATTCTAAAGACAACACACTCACGCTTTGCCACTTTCTATTATATATACGTTATACGTTTTTTTTTCATTATTATAATTTCATTTACTTAAGGCACTTATATCGAGGCCAGTCGCGGCGCAGGGGCACAAAGTGTGACTAAAACCGCCCGGGTGTGGGTTCGATCCCCACTCGAGGTGATGAAATATTTATTTAAATTTATATTTCCGTTTTTTCGCCCTGGTGTTAAGGCAAAGAGCGGCGTTGAGTTCTGCCACTTAACACGCAATGCCTCCAAGATTCGACAGAAAGTGGAGAACGGAGTATCTTACACTTCGTTCCCTCTGCCTACCCTGCTGTGTGCGGGATACAGCATGAAGCTGATAAAAGAATATCAGCCATTTACAGGTCTGACAATATCGAGGAATAAACGTCACGAATCTTATATTTACATTTTTACATTTTCTGAAAATTAAAGTAAAAACCAGGTGTCAAATGATATTTCCTTTTTTTTTAATTAGACGAACAACCATCCATCGATAAAGGAATAATAATTATAATATTTTAATTTTGAATTTGAAAAATGATTATATAGCCGTAAAGATAACAACACTATATCACAGTACTCCATTCTAAATTCTCCGCTAGTTCAAAGGAGTAGAGGTACTACATAGTTTAGTGAGTATCGCAACTCGATGCCACGCTTTATCCTAATCAAACTAAACGAGTGAGCCTCTGTGGCGCAGGGACACAACTGCGTGACTGTCAACGTGACGTGGTCGTGAGTTTTATTCACACTTGGGGAATTAAATATTTAATATCGTTACTAGAACAAGGAAATAAAATCCACCCTCTAGTAGTAAGTAACAAGGCAAAACGCGGCGTAGATCCTCCTCTCATTCAACACGCAATGCTCATGAATTCGGTAGAAAGCTCTTAACACTAGGTTCCCAGGTTAAGACTGCCTCTTGGCTCTCCTATAAGGCATAGTAGAGCCAATAGGCAGAGCCTCTGTTATGTTCGAGATGAACTAAAAAAAAACTAGGAGAAGCTTTATATTTACGTTTATCTTACTACCTAATTTATTATACACAGCCAATAACATACAGCGGGGTTAAATAAAAAAAAATACATCGAAATAATGACTTTAATTTATAACAAACTTCATTACAATTTATAATACAGTTATTACAAAAAATAGTTTAATGTTTTTATAGTAAGCTTTCATTTTTTGTCTATAATAATCACTCGTTTAAAATGCAATCTTATATTTATATTTCAATATGCAATAATGATTTATTTGATTTTTTAATATGCAATAATTTATTTTTTATTAAAAAAATATCTAAGTTTTTCATTAATCAATATCTCAGTAGCGTAGTATGAAAATGGGGAAACATTTTCTCGTTACATAGATATTCATTTACATTGGGTTCTGAATTTGTTACGGACAGACAACATGCTTTCTATGGGGAAATGCCGTCCTCGTCTTATCCCTAAATTTGCATAAGAAAATTTAAATATTCAGCAAAGTGTAACGCTTAACGCTACATATTATTCTAAATATAGTAGGTATTTATACCTAATCCCTTTTGCGCTGTTGTTTAGAAGTTAGTGTGCCTACCACATACTTAATGGGGAACAGAAGTATCTTAATGGGAACGAAGTGTCTTAACACTAGGTTCCTAGGTTCTATCTACGTACCTATCTATATGCGGGATATAGCGTGTTTTTTAAGCTAAAAAAAAACGTTTAGGTAGCTTAAAATTTACAACAACAATTTAAGCTACCTTATAACATTTTTATTTGTAATACAATACAAATTACGAATAGATTTTTGTGTTAATATATTAACTCGGTATTTGAGGACTAGCTTTAACAAAAATAATATTTACAAGAATTCATAGAATTTTCATTAATAATTCGATAATATGTATATCTTTAAACTCTAAAGAATAATGTGGGTTATAATGTGCTACCCCTTGATAAATATCTTAAATATCAAAGTAAAAAGAAGTTTTGAAAATTGAAAGTTCATACTTATAAGGAATAAGGATATAATTGGCCTAGTAGGTAATTTTCAGCAAACCAACTTCTCGAGCAATAAAAGAATTTGTCGGAACTGGCTGGAGACAAAAGGAATGCGAGTGCGATTTCAATAGAAATAAAAGGACGTGCTGTTGCCAGCAGTTCCGTACTGTGGCATGGGACACATTCTGTATTTTCACCTACCTATAAATTTTTTTTTTAGGGATTTCAAAAAACTTTCTAGAGATAACGTCTATCTCTATGTATTGTAATTTGGGGCCTATTTTGAATCGACTATCCGAAGTAGAACAGTGTAATTTGTTAAAATAATTTTGCAAACGATACACATATATACACAAAACCATTTTTTTTTTGCAAAATAGAAGAATTTTCAGTCGAGACAAATGATTTTTGAAGAGTTCATAAATTAAAAAATAAAAATTAAATCAGCTTCACGCTGTATCCCGCACAACGCAGGGTAGGCAGAGGGAACCTAGTGTTAAGACACTCCGTTCCCCACTTTCTGCCGAATTCTGGAGGCATTGCGTGTTGAGTGGCAGAACTCAACGC
>DWQW01010902.1:0-11807 GCA_018249695.1 Heliconius erato demophoon
CACTTGTGCCCCTGCGCCACGACTGGCCTCTCAGTAGCAGTAAATTTAATATCTCTAATAAAATTTTGTATATAAAATTAATGAAGCTAGAAGTAAAAGCTTTTCACAATAAACAGTTCTACGTGGTCGGTGTTATCAAACGCTTTACGAGCGCTCCGATACATACAACTACATACATTGTATATATAATATATTTGTATGTTAGTATCTCTACGACGTAGGGTGACTATTCAGCTGTGAAGCTTATATTTTTTTATCCGACTGCGCTGCGCAAAGAAGGGTAATGTATTTATATAGTTTTTTATCCATTTCTTTTGTTTTCTTTATCGTATTTCATGTAGTTTAATTATATAAAAAAGGACATGTATGAGTCGGGGGTTCCGTACAAAGATTAGAGGTCTACAGTTTTTTTTTAAATTCAAGCTTAGCTTAACCAGTCGTTTCGTCTGATACCTAACTTGAACTAGCGGCTTTAATATCAAATATTGCCCCCCTTATAAGGCTATTATCTTTTAGGTTTTAACAACGAATGTATAGTTTTCAGATGTTGCCCTGAACTAGTACTACCTGTATGCCATGGGCGAGCTACTCTTTCTCTTCCCGCCTGGTGACGCTGTCAAGACTAATACAGGTCAACAGCAATAAAACCAAGTCGAAAAAAAAGCTATCTGCCAAATTTCATAATTCTAGGTCAACCATAAGTACCCTATTAATTTTGATTCCGTTCATAGTGTAGAAATAAGCGTTTTTGCGATATAAACGGCCATATCTTTTTTTTAAATAAATGTAGAAATACATCTTTTAGGAAATCATGAGACCGTAAATCTTGGTATATGGTTTGAATTTGAACTCGATATCTCCAAGTGTTCTTGAGATAAACGCTCTTGACAGACAGACAGATAGACAGACGGACAACAAAGTGATCTTATAAGGGTTCCTTTTTTCCTTAAAAGATACGGAACCCTAATAAGTGCATAACAAAAAAAAAGTTTACTTTATATGAGACTAAGTGTTGAGTTAAATTTTACTTGGAACACACCTTTTATATTTGTTGCCAATTCTATTGAAAAATGTCCTGTGAAAACTGATTAATCAATCTATGATTTTTAATTATTTTTTTTTCATCTGAATTTGTTAGAAAATCTTTGCTTAATTGCTAAGATCGACAATGGTGTTATAAAGACATTATGACAACCATAAACTTTAAAAAAAATATTTTGTGCTACCAATGAAACGCTAATATTACACAAAAGCAAAGCCGCTTAACTCTTTTTCTCGAATAAAACTAATTGTCAAGATTTCAAGACATTACTTGTTAAATGGCGAAACTGAACACTGCGTTCTGTCTGTCAAACAAGCCACATGAAATATAATTAATTCCTCTTCTGTTTTTTTTAATAAATATTGATAAATAAACCCATGACTATCACTTTAAAAGTCAGAAAATCCTTTACAGTTATAAACTTACTATATATTTTCAATTTTATTGGTTACACGAACATAACCTTCTCATAAAATCGCACAGGCAGATCTGCGGCGTACGTGACGGACGGACGGTACACAATGCATGCAGTAAATACTAATTCTCTAATCTAAATCACAGGTGCAAATAAATATATTAGGTCACCTGTCTATCTGTCCACTGTTTTATTTTCCACACTTTGCTGGAAACACCTGCTAATTATAATTTTTATTATATATATATTAAACAATTTTAATTGTACGGGGTCGTCGTGGGCTTTAATTATTATTTATTAGTAATATTTTCATTTCTTCGCTTTGGCACCAAGACGAAAGCCCGGCGTTGAGTTTCGCCACTCAACACGCCTTGCCTCGGCGGAAAATGGGGAGCGGAGTGTCTTAACACTAGATTCCTTCTGCCTACCCTGCTGTGTGTGGGATACAGAATGAAACTAATTTTTTAAATATAATTGTGTACTTAAGCGATATGTAATATAAAGACAAAAAAAACACGAACAATGATAATATTATTTCAATGATATTTTTATCATTATTTTTTTCCATTACCAGATCAGATTTATAATACACTGAGGCCATTCGTGGCGCGATGGCACAAAGCGTGACTGTAAAACTGACTGGTTGTGGGTTCGATCCCCACTCGAGGAGATAATATATTTACTTAAAATTTATATTTCCATTTCTTCGCTTTGGTGTCGAGACAAAGCGCGGCGTTGAGTTCTGCCAGTCAACATGCAAAGCCTCTAGAATTCGGTAGAAAGTGGGGAACGGAGTGTCTTAATACTAGGTTCCCTCTGCCTACCCTGCTGTGTGCGGGATACAGCGTGAAGCTGAAATATATTTTTAGAAACAGATAAATCTGCGCGCAATTAAAAAGCAGCATCTCAATTCTATATTAAGATCGTGGGGTACAAGCAAGAAGTGTTGTGTTTACTTCATTTTATGTGTGTTTTTATGGCACAAGTAACGAGCTGCTTTATAGCTGGCCGACATTTTGAATAATTCATGTTTCGCCCGATTGTTGGGTAAACGATTTAAAACTGCACTTTTAAGGTAAGACAATGGATCTTGTGAATATTATTTATTATCTATATATTTATTATTATCTACATGAACTAAGTTTATTTATTGATTATATTATTATTATGGACGTGAAACATGTTTATTTATTGATATACGTTGATTATAATTTTCTGAGGCTATAGTGTGGGTGTAAGCGCCGCTATAAAGGGAATCAAAATTAATAGGGTACTTCCAGTTGATCTAGAATTTTAAAATTTGGTAGCTAGCATCTACAGGAAGTACCTACTAATTCAGGAAAAAAACTATACATTTGTGGTTAAGTAATGAAAAACAATAGCCTTATAAGGGGTGCATAATTTGGTATTAATGACGCTAGTTCAAGTGAGGTATCAAATAAAAAGATTCTTTACCTAATCTAAACTTGAATTTTAGAAAAAGCTTGAAACATCAGTTTTGTACGGCATATTAAATATATCGAGAATCGAACCCACAATCTGTCGCGTTTACAGTCCACGCTTTGACACTTGCGCTACGACTGCATTCAAAATCATATATAAGTAATTAATTATTTAATAGAATCAATGATTACATTAACCTTTAATGATTTTAAAATTATGAACAGTTTCAAATAATATGTACATACAATGTGATAATCATGATAAGCATTTAATAGTTACTAATAATTATTAATAGCTATAGTCAATTAAAATTACGCAAAAGCAAGTTGGTATGCGAAACTTTTTATTTCACCTGATATACCTGTTCCACTGCGTCGTATAAAACTCCATTCTTCGTGTGGTACTTTCCTTAAATGTTGTAATAAAAATTATACGACATTCTGTGGCTCAGGGGCACAAATTCGACAGGTCGTAGGTTCGATTTCTAGGTCCGATTCCCAGTTGAGAAAATAAAACATTTAATATTTTCATTTTTTCGGTCTGGTAATGAGTTCCGCCACTGAACACGCTACGCCTACAGAATTCAACGGAAAAAGGGGAACGGAACGGAAATGACCTAATGGGAATAAAGTGTCCTAATACTAGGGAATCTGTTTCCTCTGCGTACTCCGCTATATAAAAAAAATAAAAAATATGTATATTTGCTAATATTCCCAGATCTGTTGATTTATACCGCTAAGCTATGTCGTGAGCGGCTCACAATGACCTACATTTTATAATTTAATTACTTGGAACATAGTTAAACAACCATTAAGTTAACGTTACAAAGTCTACAATTATAAAATAAATAATTACTATACTATGTTTATTGCAAATCGTGTTGTGTCGGTTTTTCAGATATGGAAAATGCTGGATAGTGAGAGTAACTGGTCTGCCATGGTCTCCTTCTGTGAATCTGTCATGGCACTGAAGGAGGCCGCGGAGCGGCTTCGAGAGTCCAGAGCGAACGCAGGCTCGCTCCGACGTCGGAGGCCAGGTGGTAGGAGGAGACAGTACCTGCATCTCCAACTACCCTTACCCTAGAGATCCTAAGAGAGCGAGTGTTGTATAAAAAAAAAAAAAAGATTTTGCGGGTGCTTCAGGGGAACCCTAAGGCACCCAAAGACAATGGTGGCCCGCGATAGGTGGGCCTACCACCGAGGCGTAGTGGCATACGCGAGTGATCCTGCGTCGTCTCCACGTAGGTGGTGAGGGTCCCGCTGGGTTTTAGTGGGTTTTTCAGATATCCCCGTAAAATTATATGTGGTTTTTATCCCCTTTTTTGTAGAATTAACTTGAGGATGAGGCCGTCGTGGCTCAGCGGTACGGTGTCTCACTGTAAACCGTGTTTGAATTCCATCAGGATTTATCGTCGACTTATCGGAACTAAAAACTAATAATAATTGTACCACATTGTAATATAAATTGTGACTTGTGATTAGAGTTACTATAATTTTAGATTGTTTCTATAAACTGCAAAAAAAACCGGAAAAGCTCGAGTCGGGCCCGCGCACCGAGTGTTCCATTCCTCGAGCTTTTTCTGAAATTCAAGCTTAACCCTTTAACTGAGACCTTACTTGAACTAGCGGCTTTAATACCAAATATGCTCCCCTTTTAACGTTATTATTTTTTAGGATTTAACCTCAAATGTATTGTTTTAAAATGTATTGGTTTTTTCCTGAACTAGTAGGTACTACCTGTTAGCTAGCTGCCAAATTCCATAATTCTAGGTACTCTATTAATTTTGATTCCCTTTATAGTGTCGAAATATGTGTTTTTTGCGATATTTATATCGCCTAATCTTTTTTTAGGTAAATGTAGAAATACATTTTTTCAGGAAATCATGGGACCGTAAACCTGAGTTTATGGTTTGAATTTTAACTATATCTTCAAGCCTTCCTGAGAAAAGCCTCTTGACAGATAGACAAAACGACAGACGGATGGACAACAAAGTGATCTTATTTCCTTAAGCTAACGCTTAATATTCTCCTCCCGTTAACTTTTTCCGAGGAGGCCAGTCGCGGTCCAGGGGCACAAATTGTGACTGTAAAACCGACTGGTTGTAGGTTCAAATATTTACTTAAATTTATATTTCCATTTCTTCGCTCTGGTCTCGAGGCAAAGCGCTGCGTTGAAAGAATTCAACGCCGCGCTTTGCCTCGAGACCAGGAGGCATGACAGCGTGAAGCTGATTTTTTGATTATTTGATTCATTTTTTCCTTAAAAGTTATGCAACACTAAAAACATGATATAAATACATAAATAATACTAAGATTCTTACCAAGCTGAAGTTTCGACCTTACTAAGCTAAAAATAAAACAAAACAAACACGCTATAAGGTGATTTGCATACGTTAGTGGATGCAGTTTCCTAATCAGTATTTGTTTATTCCACTCATATGAAGGTGTTTCCTATTACGTAGTACAGACAGAGCGCACCGCCGCTGCGGCGCCGTGCACCGACTTCACTATGGGGCATTAAAGACTGTTACGATCAACTTACACTGTGAAAGAGATAGGAGTGTCTAAGTTATATTGTTATTTTGTTTATTTAAATGACGTAAATCATATTGCAAAGAAATTTGGTTTTTTTTTCAGCTTCACGCTGTATCCCGCACACAGCAAGGTAAGCAAGCAAGCAATCTATGGCTAAGACACTCCATTATTATTTTTTTGCCGATTTCTAGAGGTATTGCGTGTTGAGTGCTAGAACTCAACGCCGCGCATTGCCTTGACGCCAAATTGAAGAAATGAAAATTGAAATATTAAATGTAAATAAATATTTAATTTCGGCGAGGTGAGGTCTTTTTTTTGCAAAGAAATTAGTAATTGTCTGTCTGCTTCGCGCTGTCTGTTCACGGCAGGGTAAACAGAGGGAATCTAAAAACCTAGTTACTTCCCATTAAGACACTTCTGTTCTCCAATTTCCGTATAATTCTGGAGGCATTGCGTGCTTAGTCACGGAACTCAACGTCCCGCTTTGCGTCGTTACCAGAGCAATGAAGTGAAAATATTAAATACTTAATTTCCTCGAATGGGAATCGAACCCATAACATGTAGCGTTTACAGTCATACGCTTGGGTCCCCGCGCCACGACTGGCCTCAATATTAATATTAATTCCATCAAATATTTATTCTCTTGAGCTCGGAGCTTTGCCTGATATTACCGCATTGCTTATAATTTGTAAAACGTGGATGGGCTTAACGATTTTCAATTGTATGTGAAAGCAGCGTACGACGCGATGGTTGTGGGTTCGATTGCCACTCGAGGCAAAGTAATATTATTATTTTCTCACTCTGGTAGACATAGCGTGTATTGAGTTTTACACCATTTAACATGTAATGTCCCGAAAATTGGGGGAAAAATACATTGTTCATAAATTAAGAAACCAGCACAAAAATGTTTACATCGAAACTTTTAATCGTCATATACATATGTATATGACGATTAAAAGTTTCGATGGGTATGATAGATTTACTTAATTTTTTTATAGAAATTATAAAACACAAAACATTATTATATACGAGTAATTCAATTACTCTAAGTAAAATAAAAAAAAAATCAAAATACATTCCATTCACAACTCCATTTTTTTATATTTATTTGTGATTGTAATATGTATGCAATAGGCGCATATCCCTTGTTTGGGAATAAAAGCTATACCTCTCGTTTAAAATTATAGATATTCACAAATATAACTTAAATTTATATGTTAACTAACAAAAATTATTACATAAACTTAATTATTATACATTTATACATATTTGTATAATATTTGTGTTTAATTTTAATATATTACATTTATACATACATATAGCCTTTATATATTATGAGGACAGTCGTGGCGCAGGTGCACTAAGAGTGACTGTAAAACCGACTGGTTGTGGATTCGATCCCCACTCGAGGAGATGAAATATTTCCTTAAATTTATATTTCCATTTTTTCGCTCTAGTGTCGAGAACAAGCGCGGCGTCGAGTTCTACCACTCAACACGCAATGCCTCCAGAATTCGGCAGAAAGTGGGGAACGGAGTGTCTTAAAACTAGGTTCCCTCTGCCTACCCTGCAGTGTGCGGGATACAGTGTGAAGCTGATTTTTATAGACTTTATCTCGAGAACACTTGGAGATATCGAGTTGAAATTTAAACCACCGTATTTAAACTATTTCATCATATCGAAAAGATCGTATATCTACATTTACTTCAAAACTTGATATGGCCGCTTATATCGCAAAAGAAGCGCATATTTTGACGCTACAAAGGGAACCAAAATTAATAGGATACTTTCGATTGATCTAGAATTATGAATTTGGCAGCTAGCATACTACCAACTAGACATTGTGATTAAATTTAAAAAAATAATAGCCTTAAAAGTGGGGCAAAATTTGGTATTAAAGCCGCTCGTTCAAGTGAGGTATCAAATGAGAGGGCTCTGGATAAGCTAAGCTTGAATTTCAAAAAAAGCTCGAGACATCCAATTTTTATACGGTACACTCGGTGGGCGAGTCCGATTCGCGCTTTTCCGGTTTTTTTTGTATCCGGTTTATTTTATGTATGCATCCATAGTGAATTCTTTAATTCTGCCATGTTTGAGTGGCAAATGCAGCCTAGGAGCCTAGTATTAGGACAATCACTCCACTTTCTGCCAAGTTTTCGAGCCATTGCGTGGAAACAAGATAGAACTCAACGTTCTATATTATTACCAGAGCGAAGAAACAAAACCAATTCATTCCAGCTACTGGTAATCGAATCCACAACCAACACTAGTTCCGCCATTCAACACGCAATGCATGCAGAAGATACCGGTTAGTGGGAAGTGTAAGTCTCTCAATTGGTATTATGTCACTCCGTGTCATAATAATAGGTTCCCAGGTTCCCTCTGCCCTGCTATGTTCAGGATACAGCGTGAACCTAAAAACACATTTTAATAGCAAATCTAAAAAACTAAAAAGGTAAACATTATATTACCCGATTACCCTTAATGCAATCCTAATAAGTAATAATAATATGTATACAGAGTGGTCTGTCTATATAGAGTGTGTACAGTCCAGTCCAGTGTAGTCGGGAAGCGGCTGGCGCCGGGCGGCGCGACGTCGCGGCGCCGTGCCCCCGCGCTGGGGACTGGGGTGCGATTTACTATGGAACGTTGTGGTGTTGTGGTGAGTTAGTATCGAATTTAGATATATTTTGTCGATTTATGATATTAGATTGTATTAAATACATTGATGCCTGTCGTCGCGCAGTGGTAGGAGTGTGCGACTGTAAATGCGATAGGTTGTGGGTTCGATTGCGTATCGAGTAAATGAAATATTTAGTTTTTTTTATTTTTCGGTTTAGTTCCGCTACTCAACACACAATCCTGCAGAATTGGGTCGTAGTGTCTTAATAATAGGCTCACAAGTTCTCTCTGCATGCCCTGCTATGTGCAGAATACAGCGTGAATCTAAAAACACAACGTTGGCTTAGAGTACGTGATAATAGCCTACTAAGCAAATTTTCAGGAGAGACAAAAATGTCATTAAAAAACTTTGAGCACTTATACTTAAAATATAAGAAGGTTTTCCCAATATTGAAAACTGATTTGCATTCTCTAATAAGATATGAAATGAAATAAAGATCGATTTTTTAAGTTAATGTCGTATATAGAATTGAACTCACGGCCATTAAGTAATCTATAAAAAAAATACTAGACAAATATCGAGTACAACAAATGGTAGTAGCGCTTTACCCTATTGAAACGGCACAAGCTTAATTTCGCCGGGGTCGCTCCATATAATATAAATATTGCCGTAGAAATATTAATAAAGTCTTATCAGTGTTCTATTTATGTGATTTTTATTATAAAGTATAGCTTGTACTTTATTCTATATATAGATATACGTATAGTCTTTTTAGTGTTCCGTACCTTTTAAGGAAAAAAAGAATCTTTACAAGATCACTTTCTTGTCCGTCCGTCTGTTTGTCTGTCCAGAGCTTTTCTCTTAAGAACACACTTAAGAAGGAGATATGGAGTTCAAATTCAAACCATATATTCAGTTCTACGGTCCCTTGATTTCCTGAAAAAATCGTATTTCTACATTTACTTAAAAAAAGGTATGGTCATTCACATCACAAAAAACGAATATTTCTCTCATATCTCGCTATGAATGTGAATCGCTATGCTTCCGGTTAACCTAGAATTATGAAATTTGGCTAGAGACTAGGAAAAAATCTAAAAACTATACGTTTATTGTTAAATCCTAAAAAAATACTCTTAAAAGGGGAGCAAAATTTAAAATTATAGCCTCTAGTTCCCGTGAATCAGATGAAAGGGCTCTGGCTAAACTAAGCCTGAATTTCAGAAAAAGGCACGAGTCCTCTAATTTTGTTCGGAACCCACGGCGAGCGAGCCCGATTCGCGCTTGTCCGGTTTTTTTTTACCTTCACGTTGTATACCGTATATAACAGGCTAGGCAGAGAAATAGCTGTGATTCTGTTCCTCACTTTCCATTGAACTCAATGTGCCGCGCTTCGTCTTGTTATCAGACCGATGAAATGAAAATAAATAAATCCCTGAGTGAGAATCGAACCCAATCGCGGAATGTACAGCCAAAGACTGTGCAGCTGCGCCACAGCAATTTGATACCGTTACCGTCCAGTATAAAATTTGTATTTTTTTTGTTTAATATTTTCATGTACTTACACTTAGCCATGCGTGATCACCCACTCTTTATAAACAATTCTACATTTTCAAGTCTTATTCCAAACTAAGGAAAGAAAAATAGTTACATTTATAAAAGTATTAATGTAAATTAATACTTTTACAAATAAAAATTATAATTTAAGATATTCGATTAAACATAAAACTACCTAGAGGCCGGCCATGGCGCAGGGGGCAATGTGTGACTGTGAAACCGATTGGTTGTGGGTTCGATTCACACTCGAGGAGATGAAATATTTACTTAAATTCATATTTCCATTTCTTCGTTTTGGTGTGGAACCAAAGCGGAGCATTGAGTTCCGCCCTTAACTCGCAATGCCTCCAGAATTCGGCAGAAAATGGGGAACCGAGTGTCTTAACACTAGGTTCCCTCTGCCTACCCTGCTGTGTGCGGTATACAGCGTGAAACTAATAAAATAAAATTACCACCGGCTCAGGACAGCAACGGCTACTATTATATTTGCATAGATCTCAACAAAACGTCATATATGGGCATTTGGTTTTTTCATTATACTGACACTGCATTATACATTGAACTGCTCATAATATTTGCAGAAATCTATCAACGTCACCCAAAAACATATTTATCACCTAAAAACTACAATATACATTTTACTAAAACCTATTGAGAAATTAGCCAAATACTAAGAACCAAACCTTTGACCCATCGCCTTATCTTATCACTATAACGATAACAACAAGAGAGTTCAATCCTATATCCTATCAGAAAGGCTTTAACTTGTGTCTAATATTCAATTACAACTTGCAAAAATTGATAACTAAAAACCAAAGATTTGTATGACTCATACATCTATTCAGCTTATACTTTTTAAATAGCCTGAATTAACTGAAAGAAGTGCTCCGGCGACGCTGAATCACGACCGTGGCGCCATCTGATTTATGTGGACACCCGCGAAACTGCGCGTGCGCATTTGGAATAAAGACAGGCCTATTTTTGGATGTTATATCTAGTAACAATAATGATTTAAAAATATTACAAAAATTCGGCGGAAAGTAAAAAATGGAGTGTCTCAACACTAAGATATGGGGGATACTGTTTAAAGATTAAAAAAATATGTATCGTTTTTGGTTTTTTTACAATCTAAAACTTCAATATCATCTTTACCAAAACTTTATTTGACTCTAGGTGGAATAACTTAGGGGAGTAACTTGTTCGATCCAAGTTCTCAGAAAAGCTACCCCTTCATTATACGTATTGTACTTGGAAGGTGAAATGTATAGCTGGAAGGATTTGTTCATTTTGTGAAACTTCGTTTGTTAAAATACCAAGAAACGTCGACATTTGATTACGATGCAAAAAACGTACAATTTTTAGTTTCAATTTGTTTTAGTGTATAACGTAATTTATTTAATACGATAAGTTATTATTTTAAAAATCAACAAAAGTCAGCCTTAGAGAGAAATATTATATACTTTTTAGCATATTATGCATTGAAATGTAGAACTACAGTAGAACAGATTATATAAAAAGAATATATCTCTTATTTTTTATTAGGATCTCCGTTTTATGGCCTGGCCATATAATATGGCCTTATCATCTTTTATTAACTAACTATTCTACATTCGATTTCACAACCAGGCACGTTAATAATATTCTTACTATAATATAATACAATTAAATTAAAAAATAAAAATTATCATAAGAAATACGTTAAGAAAAAGCAGAGAAACTGGCACAAATGATATCAAATCAATATTTAGGCACTTTAAAATTGAATATTACATACAAAATGCCACTTCTAGACTCCATACGATATTCCAATGTCTTCAGCGCGTTGTATCAAAGGACACGCAGTAGTACTCCGGTTATAAATAAAGGGCAAAAGGAGCAATCCCGCCATGTGCGCTACAAAACATGAAGCGTGGGAGGGGCACGTCACTCGTGAACAATATAACACGTCTTAATTAGCCCTTTTAACATAAAATGAAGGAAAAAACTAAGCAGTTTTAATTTTTATTATATAAAACTAGCGAACCGCTCGCGGCTTCGCCCGCTTTAACTACTGAATTATTCATATAATTTACCTATGTTTGCAAAGCACTTAAGATTACTAATGTGAAAATTATTGAAACCTTAATGCAACCCACATTTTCGTAGCTCCAATAAGGATGTTCCAATTGTTTAAAAAAACACACACCTGAACAAATG
>DWQW01010903.1:0-11807 GCA_018249695.1 Heliconius erato demophoon
TCGCAGGCAAGCTAATGCCTTGAGTTCATTCAAATGACGATAACTTTTTTTTTAATGAACCGATTTTGATGAACCATACTTTAGTACTTAAGTTGAGTTAAAACAAAGCAATTGGTGAAATTTTCAAGTAAATCGGTTCAGTACTTTCAGAGAAAAATGCGGACAGAAATATGTCGACAGACAGACAACAAATTCAAAAAAAATGTTTTTGCTTTCTATTATTCTTTTTAAGTGTCCCTCTATCCATTTCAGTCAAAATTACTAAATGTACAGATAAAATATTTTTACTGTCTTATTATATATAGAGATTATACTTTGAACTTTGTAAAATTTTATCTTATTTTTTCTTTTATAAATGTAAGACAGGCCACTGTCTTCTTAGTGAATTACTTTTTTGTACTTTTTTTTCTTACTCCATTTTGAGGCTATAATGTAACACTAGAGTTATGTAATACCTACATGGTAACCCATTAAGATCCAAGCGTAAACTGCGACTAAATAGTTAAAAATAGGCACAACGGCCACATATGAGGACAAAATAGTGAATGTTAGTAAATATCTTTTAAAATTTGTAAAAATCTCCCTACAGAGATGCTAACAACATAAATAAGTGTAACAAGCGTATATACATTTGACGTAGCTTGATGAGGACTTAATGGCCTAGTGGTGAGAGCGCCTGGTTGTTTTCCAGGAGACGCGGCTTCGAGTCCCTCTACGTATTTTTTTTTATACGTTTTCTAAATAAGTAAACGTAGGATAATTGTTATATTTTTTATCCGATAAACAAATATTTATCGAATTCTAAAGTTTGCTCAAAAATTTTGTAAAAAAAATATCTTTAACTAAGTGTTACAAATTGGCACAGCGGTCGAGAATGGGTTAACCAATTCTTGAAATATGATCAAAATAAATAATTAATCATTCAAAACACATTTGCGAAAAAAATATATATGTAAGAATTTTAACATTTGCCCAATCTTGTTAAAAAGAGCGTGTAGATTTTGTCAGTCTCAATGTTGTGTAAAAATGTATGTGAATTTTTGAATTTATGAAAGCAAAGATGTAGACAATAACAACATCTATCAATCGAATACGAAGGTGATTTCCATATAATTAGTGAGTTTATTATTAGAGAATTAATCTAATAGTAGTAGTAGTAGTCATTATCACAGTAAAGATAAACATACGAGTAAGATCCTTTTTCTGGGGATTTTTTTAAAATTATATAAACATTCAGAAAGTCACCTCCACGCTGTATCCCGCACACAGCAGGGTAGGCAAAGGAAACTTGTTGGAAGAGGAAAGTGTTAAGATACTCCGTTCCCCACTTTCTGCCGAATTCTGGAGGCATTGCGTGTTGAGTGGCAGAACTCAACGCCGCGCTTTGCCTAGACACCAGAGCGAAAAAATGGAAATATAAATTTAAGTAAATATTTCCTCCTCCTCCTCGAGTGGGGATCGTACCCACAACCAGTCGGTTTTACAGTCACACTTTGTGCCCCTGCGCCACGACTGGCCCTTTATTTATTTTATTTATAAGAAAGTAAAATTCGGAAGTTAAATAACAATGTGTCATCACTAATTTCTCCTCTATGTAGCCTGCAAGAACTTGAGTTTTCGTACATGTAAAACAAGTCAAACAAATTTATATTACAAATATAATATAGGGTCTAGTTTTTCAAATGGGATCGGTATTATCCGAGGACCTTCAAAGGTCCCCTAATGCGTTTTATGTTTTTATTCCATTAAGTTTAGGAAAGCTGGTCCCAGTTTATGTCTTCTCAGGTCGTCGGCGTAACGTTATAATGTAATGTGGTGTACCCACTTACTGGTAATGGTTTTAATGTTGTTGTAATATAAGTGATTTGATTATTACATTTTAAATTATACTTTATGAAAGTATAATAATATATAATATATATATATATATATATATATATATATATATATATATATATGTTTTTTACATAAAAAAGCTCCATTCTTCTACGATTTAAATCTTCATTACTTATTGTTACTCCTTCTTTATCTATATTAATATTATATAAGAGAAGAATGTATTTGGTGCACGCGGTAATTTCAGGAACTACTGATACGATTTGGTAAATTATTTTTTGTGTTAGATATCATATTTATCAAGAAACGATATATACCTAAAGGAGTAGAATAAAAAATTAAAATGTTGGAAAAACTCGACAGATTCCGTGTGTGCACTGCGTAAACGGTTAAAGAAAAGCAAATAAATAACGGAATTGATTCGTTAACGTTTAAAAGTTCCAAAAAACGTCTGCGATAGAGTATGTCTATATCTTAAAGTTAACCCACAGTGAATAATCACTTTTATATTTTATACATTACATGAAAATGAAAGGATTTTTTTCAAAACTATGTTAAGTTATACAGTATTATTCCTTATCCAATTAAATAACCTTAGACAGTTTATGTAATTTTTGTATAGATAAAAAATATATTTTACAGCATATCAATAAATTGGATATTATACAAGCTATCGCAGTTTTAAAATATGTCAGTGGAGTGGTCGTTGCGTCGCATGCGGTAAGTACTACTCGTCGGTATAATATCTATTAATAATATTAATAGATAATATTATTATTTATACTAGTATGTGTTAAAAAAACGTATAAATGGCAGAACCTACTGGCCTCGAGCCACAAAATTTTTTTTGTCTTAGAAAGTCTATTTATCGAGGGAAGCTACAAATATACTGCTTAAAGATAATAGTTTCGGTTTAACCCACTGTACCTGCGGTCAGAGATGCCGGGCACTTAGAATGTGTAATTTGTCATATACAATTCTTAGTTATTTCCGTTCAGGCCGGTCGTGGCGCAGGGACACGTGCATGTGACTGTAAGTGTGACAGGCTGTGGGTTCGATTCCGACTCGAGGAAAATGTATACTTAATATTATTATTTCTTCGCTCTGGTGTCGAGGCAAAGTGCGGCGTTTAATTCCATACCCTAAACTGCAATGCCTCCAGACCTCGGCGAAGAGTGACGAATAGAATGTCTTAACACTAGGCTTCCTCCTATGTACCTTGCTACATGCTGGATACAACGTGAAGATGAAAAAACTTGTAATTTAAAAAAAGAGTTCGTAGATTGTAAACGTATAGGTAATTAAAGTACTTTATAATAAAATAATATTTAATAAAAATATACTCTAATCCACTTAATAAAATGCAACAAATTTTAAAAGTATTTCATAATTATACTCCACATATAGCTGAATAATTAGTACTTTTGCAATTGCACACGTGATGCTCTCTTCATCAACAAGGAATCGTGGAGCCGTAGCGGGATGTATTTTTTATTACTACTACCAGTTCGACTTTTAATCAGTTAACTTTGAAAGTTGTCGAGTTACATCGACGACGTAGCATTTTAATCTAAATCTCGCATGCTCATGTAGCATACATATACCTATGCATTGGTGTTCGCTACTACCTTACTTTTGATTGTTTGATATATGGAAAAATATTTGTTGTTTCTTTGAAGAAAGGTTTTTAATTAACTTTTTGTAATAAAATTTATAATAAAAAATTGACAACACAAACATTGCAGTACTGTTGTACGAAATAGACATATTAAAAATGATTATCTTGCTATTTCTATATAATTATTTATAATATATAACGGAGAAACCCTGTCAATTTTTGTTTTGCTTTATACGATGAGAGAGTATTAGAGAGTACTACCCGAATTCGAGATACATGTTGGTTAGTGGAAGTAACGGCCGTTTTGGGTAAAATCTAAAAGTGGCGGCGTTGAGTTACAATAACAAAGTAACTTACAATAATTTTTCCCTCACAACCAAAATGAAACAGTTGCACAGTAAGATTTTTTTTCCATAATATAATATTAAAATAACACTAAGACGATGTCCTAACACTAGGTTATCTCTGTATACTGTAAAGAAGACAGACAAAAAAACATTTCAAAACATAATACTATCAGAAGGAGAAGAGATCGTTCAATTTTAAAATGTATATTAAATTAAAAATAACGTTGTTTGGATAAAAATAGTTCCTCCAACATTTACTGTGCGCAATCGAATTATTATCTTCATGGTTTCTCTGTAATGGATGTTTCGTGTACCGATACTCGCAATCGGGAAAGTCTATCATATTAATAATAAACTCGAGGTATGGTCGATAACAAACTTATGTAAGTTATAATGGAATAAGTGGAACTATTATGGATAAAGGGAAGCTGGACTCAGTTTGAAATATTATAAATCGCAATTTATCTAGCATAGCAGGATAACAAAGTGAATCTAGTGTTAAGACACTCCGCTTAGCACCTTCCACTCTATTTTGGATATATTGCAGGTTTAGTGACGCTTAGCTTGACGCTGTATCGTGCACGTGGCAGCGTCGGCAGAGGGCACCTGAGAACTTAATGTTAAGACACTACACTCTCCATAAAGGTGCTCCCGTTCCCCATTTTCCGCCGAATTATTGAGGCATTGCCTGGTTGGTGGAAATCTACGCCAGGCTTTTTCTCGTGACCAGAGCGAATTAATAAAATATTAAAATGTTTCATCCCTCCGAAGGAGAATCGAGCCTGCAGTCGTCGCGTTTACAATCGTACGCTTGTTTCCCTGTGCCTTAACGGTCTCTTGGTATGATAAATGATTGATAATATTTTGCTAGGTTTCTATCAGAGTAAATATATATA
Source organism: Heliconius erato demophoon (assembly GCA_018249695.1). Classification (NCBI taxonomy): domain Eukaryota; kingdom Metazoa; phylum Arthropoda; class Insecta; order Lepidoptera; family Nymphalidae; genus Heliconius; species Heliconius erato. The sequence continues at coordinate 4,698 of DWQW01010903.1, forward strand.
TATATATATATATATATATATATATATATATATATATATATATATATATATATATATATATATATATATATATATATATATTATCATTACCCCTAGTGACGATCGAACTCATAACCAACATTTACATTCCAACGCTATATCATTGCACTACGACGGCCTCAGAAATATGATATACTACGAATAAAAAGTTTTATATTCATAATATTTGCAAAGTAGTTTTTCTTACGAAGTTTAATAAAAGTGAAGTAGAATCAATCAGTCAATAGGCTATTGTTGGTGTTATACTCATTTCACTGGCTCTGAGAAATATTGAAAGAAAATATTCATAAATAAATACCAAGAATAGATTAGAATTTGTTTTTATTTAGAAACGACAATGATTTCTGCCTTTCGCCTGGATTTTTTTAAGTTAGCGATCCTAAATTATACGCTTATAATATATTCTCTATGTATAGAGTGAATGATTTCATGTTAATATCGGGATTCCCTAAGGTTATTGTTTACAAATTAAATTCCAAGTAAAAATCTCCCTATAGGGATGCTAACAACATAAATAAGTTGTTGCGTAGCGTACAAGCGTATAAAAATTTGGACGTAGCTTGATGAGAACGTATGGCTTAGTGGTCAGAGGGCCTGGTCGGATTCCAGGAGGCGCTGGTTCGAGTCCCGTTACGTTCAAAATTTTTATACGTTTTCTAAATAAGTTTTTTTCTTTCCTAAGTGTGGATTAACACTTTAAAAATGTTTAAAATAAATTCAAGGTGTTGCTTTCTGTATCATGATTTAGCTATACAAATATTTATAAAACAATTCGAAATATTCATCGACAGATATCGATAACAATAATTTTTATCTATATATACTTTTTTAAATATTCATCACAAAGTGTAACTGTAAAACCGACTGGATGTGGGTTCGATCCCCACTCGAGGAGATGAAATATTTACTTAAATTTATATTTCCAGTTCTTCGCTCTGGTGTCGAGGCTAAGCGAGGCGTTGAGTTCTGTCACTCAACACGCAATGCCTCCAGAATTCGGCAGAAAGTGGGGAACGGAGTGTCTTAACACTAGGTTCCCTCTGCCTATACAGCGTGAAGCTGATTTGATTTATGTTTAATGCTATAAGTATTGTACCTACTGTATCATAATTAAACAAACTGTATTAGTATTATTAAACATTGTATTTAATCAATATACTTAAAAATTTATTGAAAATGTTTTTTTTTGGAGATTATAGTCTCATTCATACCTAATAAGAAGAACGAAGAACAATGTGTATCGTAGTTTTTGATAATGGACTAAATAAATATTTGGTAGGATATTGATGTTATTTCTTCGAGTTTCTTCTCTACTGTTTCACTGTTTCTCATGTAGTTTATGACTTGCATATTTTTAAATAAAAAAAAACATCACTAAGCGTGACATCGAAAACGGAGTGTCACAACACTGGGTCCAGTCTGCCATCTTTGTTATATGCGGCATATAGTATAATATTTTTGACAATGCAATACTATTTGTTGAAATTTTCCATTTGTTTTCAATTCAAAGGACATAACAAATAAACGGAATGACCAGAATTGAATTTAATCAACGGTCAACGTGATCGATCAACAATTTGGTCAATATTTGTAGTATTTCCAATAAAAATATACCTATTGTACGTGGGGTTAATATAAATTATAGGGCGTTTTATTTAAATTTGAATCCTTAAATTTAATTTAATATTCTGCTTTTTTCTTTGTTAATTGTTTTTTATACTTTAAAATATCTTACATTCTCTTATAGTAAAACTTAAAAAAATTACTGATTATTATTGTAACATTTTTAAAGCATTTACATATTTCTTATTGGAATTAATAAGTATAGTAAGACTACTATAAAGATTTTCAAGTCAGGATCAACAAAGCAAATAATGGATATATTTTATTTTATGTTATTTTTTTTTTGACGCTGTAACCCGCACACAGCATGGAGACAGAGGGCACCTGAGAAAAAACAGACTGTTCGAAGAAATAAAAATATTAAATATTTCATTTCCTCGAGTGGTAATCGAACTTACAACCTGTTGCGTTAATACTCACACGTTTGTGTTCCTGCACCGCGACCCCTGATATTTAAAATTTTATGATGGTTTAGTTCATACAACATAGGATGGGCGAATTTGTCATTTTCACAGTTTTTCCCACATAGCAGTACCACGCAAAGGCGGCATTTTATTATTTCTTATAATTTAGCATTTTTTTTAATATTTTACATGAGATATTATTACAGATGTGTTTTTTGAATATCTAAATGGAAATGCTCATTACTTTCAATAACTTTTGTTAAGGACGCACTCGCTCAAACAAACAGACAGACGGAAATGTTGAAAGTCATACATACTCATATTCTATTAATATTTTTACATTTCCTTTATATTGCCTTTTTTGAGGATATCCAATGTACAGACACAATTTTCTATTGTTTTATTATTGAATTCATAGATATTTTATTATACTATCATATTTTTACAGGTAATGCAAAGTAGCTTGGTAAGTGAAAATTTACTTATCAACAATTAATTATGGATCCAGAATTGGGCGTAAAGTGGGGAATGGAAGTGTATTAATGGGAGCGGAGTATCCTAACATTAGATTCCCAGGTTCCTTCTGACTTCCCCGCTTTGTGCAGGATACAGCCTGAAGTTAAAAAAAATAATATTTAATATCAACAAAAAACTCGTGGATCATTTTTCTACTGTGTACCTAAGTAATTTTCAATAATATAAATGGACGGTCGCTACCGCTAGATAGGATATCCGATACTTGCACCTGCGTCGCTAATAGACTAGCACGATGCTGTTTTAACGTTTTGTGTACATTGAAAATTTTTGTTTATTATATTATATATTTTCTTAATAAATATTTGACTAAATCAAGCCTCGATCTATACGATTGTAAGTCACGTATATAGAATATTTCTGAATCAGGTATGATTATTTTTATTTCAATTTATTATATTTTGGCTTTGTGTTTGTACGATACTTATTGTAATTATTTATATAAACTCATTTATTTTTGGTTTTTCGATTTTCTAATTGCTTAGTTTATATCTGAATAGCATTTATATTCTTAATATAAATTATATTAAAATAAAAAGCTTTTTAACACGCTGAAGTAAAAATCTATTTTTTATAATACATGTCGGTTTTGTGTCACTTTTATGTATACGCGGCGCAGAACGCCGATATTTTGCACGTAGTTGTATAGTCGGTCATATTAGAGCTACCCGCGAAGCAAAAAGCCATAAATATCATCGATTTTACGACAATCATCGTAATGGCCTATAAAGATGCAATTTTCAATAACTATTATTTGCCATTATTCGATTATTAGCTTTAATGCAATTTTTAAAAAAATACTTCGTATTAAAACTCGATTATTTTTTATGGTTCCGTATATGAAAAGGAAACAACGGAAAACTAAAGTTGTCTTGTGATATCAAGCTGGAATTAATATTACATTTTGAAATCTACGGTTAAAGCACCGTAATCAAAAGATATTATGAGCATTTTTTTACTGTATTTTGTATAAAATCACCGCGTAATTAGAACATATATGGTACTTTCAGTGGACATTTATGAAATTTGATATGAAGTGAGAACAATACAAATAATGAAAAAAACTGAAAAGTAAAAACATATAGCTATTTCATTGAAAAAAAATCATTACAAATTTTTATTTATAGTTCTTTTCATATATAATGAGTGCATGTGAACGTAAACTTAAATTTGTGATTTTTTTTATGTTTTTCTCTTCCTGTTGACTAATAATCCTGAAATTGGAACGGAATCCTCAGTGAGTGAGGCTGACTCGCACTTGACCAATTTTTTGGTATATGGCGTGGTTTGGTGGTTTGGTATATGGTGATATTGGCGTAACTATTTCAATGTTTTCTGTAATTAAGTATTTTATATTAATATAAATATTCTTTACTTTCTCTACTAAATCTTTACTACTTGTAAGAAAAATCCTAATCTTGTAATACATATATATTTTTATTATTTTTTAAATAGTAACTGACAATGTACAATATACTCGTACTTTGCCCATCGCCAGCGTCATCAACTATAACTAACCCTATTTTGAAATATGAGAGGGCCACAGATGCGAGTCACCTTATATTATTCCGACGGTACAACCGACAGTCACCGTGGTCACGCTCTAGTATTTTTTTTAGCTTCCCGCACCTTCACAATAAACTTTTCTGTGTTATATTTCCACAATATAATTATAAAATCTTTTTTTAATTATTTTTGCTTAGCAAAATCAAAGTACGTTTTACTTTATGTTAAGTAAATTTATTATTTACCTTTTAGCTCACTAATTAAAGTCGGTTTTTTTTGTTAAAAAATATTATTTTTTAATATTGTTCGTATAGATTAAAGTTAAGCTTGTTAATATTATTAGCTTTAAGCGAGTTCTCAGTAATACACTCCCGGTCCCTATTTTCCGCCGAATTCTGGAGGCATTGCGTGTTGAGCGGTGGCACTAAATGCCGCGCTTTACCTCTACACCAGAGCGGAGAAATTAAAATTAAGTATTTAATATTTGATATTTTTTTCCCAATGGGAATCAAACCCATAACCTGAGTAGGAGTATTGTTATTGAAATTTATATATATATATATATATATATATATATATATATATATATATATATATATATTACTATATTGTACGCATAACTATATCTTGCCACAACCTCCCATCTTACCTACATATATTTATTACTTATATATATATAATATTGCGCTAGGACACAGTTAACAGCGAAACTTATTAGTTATAATGTAACTTCGGTAATACCACGGACGAAGTTCCAAATCTCCTATACGCTCCCCCATTATTGGGAGCAGATGCACACCGGCCTCTATAAATCTAAAATATAATACAAATGTCACTTCATCTAATTACTTGAAGATTTATACGGGAATTTAATTGAGTGGTGAAGATATGTTTTTTTTTAATTGTTTTTATATATTGTTTTTGTTTTTCTGTAATATAAGTATTGTGATAGAATATATTTAAGCTATTTTTTAGCTTATTATTTATTATATACAGAGTGGAAGCGTCAGCGCTCCTTGTACGGGGACAGCATATAGGGTAAAGTATTTTAAACCCATACCTAAAGAAATTAATCAAGCTACCTGAACAGTTTAGACGTAGGATTTTTTTCATTTCACTATATTTATTCATACCTGTATTTCGTGTTACGCAGTAACGCATAGATACTAGTAACGTAAACACATACTACTACAAAAATACTGCTAAAGGTTAAACAACTTTGAACTTTGCCGCTACCTACGACTTGATTTTGAATTTTTTGCCCGGGTTCCCTATGATAGGTTTCTATCTACGTGCGTCGTTCTTGACTAATGGCGTTTTATTTTATAATGATAATTTTGTTATTTATTTTGTTTGAAAAAAACACTCTATATATACTATATGTACTATATTACATACACTACATGTTTATATTTACTATAATATAATTCATTAAGGCAATATCAAAATATATATTTTTTTAGTTAAAAAGAAATTACTATTATATAACTATGCGTAATGTACATATTATGATATAATTATAAGTAAAGATTTCCATAAGATGATGGAGGCTGCGCTTTAGGACTGTAACCGATGTTTCTCCTAAACTGCTTGGGCTCAACTTTGTGAGACTTATTTATACACTATTAGTTGTTTTCAGACAAAAAATTAGAAAAAAATGTGGATACTATATTTCTGAAATTTCAATAATTTAATAAAAACCATTTAAAAAAATTAATTAAATACCATTAAAAAGCTCATTTGATGAGGAATTACTTAATTTATTTATGTGTCACTTATAAATACCGGATAATGAGATTTGAAAGAGTGTACGAGTATTTCCATAAGTCGCTCACGACTTCGAGCCCTCGTAACTCCTAAACTAAATACTAATACTATCAAAATACTGTGGAATTATTTTGAGGGAGAATGTCTCCCTACTATCTATATGAATAGGTATAACATACCAGTATCGATCAATCGCTTTGCGTGGAATGTCCTATATATATTAAAAGTTTTAATCTATCTTTAAACAGCATTTTATTGAGTATATTTTTTATTATCTCTTTTATCTATCGTGTTGTTCTTTATATAATGTAAGAAAGCACTAAGAAAAGCGACCATTAGGAGAACCTCAAAGAAAATAGTGGTTAAAAGTTTTTATATAATGTCGCGGTTTCAAAATGTGAAATATAGAAATTATTACTATTTTTAGAGACTGGGTTTCTTTTTACTGAGAAAAAATATCTCATTGAAAAATTTACACGAGCCACGAGCAGAAAGCTAGTTGTCAATAAAAAGATATTTTTTATGAATCTCTTCTCGATTCCATCTCAATTTTGAGAATCGTTATCATATTGAGATTAACTTCAGATACATCATGCGAAAGTCAAACATCAAAAGCAAATAAATTATAATATTATGCTCGAAAGATATTACGATATGAAAATTTATTAACATTTGTATATTTATATAATTTCTGATGTTTTCATTCAAAAGAAATATAAAAGAGAGTGAAAACAGAATCTTATTTTTACATGCTTAATAATAGAAGGTGTGTCTTGCACACCGCACTATGGGCAATCGAGGTCTGTATCAGATCAAAAATCGATAACTTTTTTATTTGTTAAGATAAACAATTGAATTTTTGTATAAGTATAAAGTATAAAATTGCGCTTAAGATAAAGTTCAGACATTATACTTTTATTGGAGTATATATATATTAAAAAATAATGAAAAAAAAAGATTATTTAATTTCCTTAGTCCACACTACTTATAGTAGTAATAAAAATGTATTATTAAATTCGTTTATTAATAAACAATGTTTCTTAAGCTGTTATCTATTTGAGTAAGAAATTAATAGTTATGATTACACATATTTAGTTAATAAAATATAATATTTACAAAAATTGATTTACAAGTAGAATAATATTAGAAATGAATGTATATTACATAATGAGTATATTATATTTAATTATACTTGGTGAACTTCGGGATCCATAATAAGTTCATTCACTTTTAAAAG
>DWQW01010904.1:0-11806 GCA_018249695.1 Heliconius erato demophoon
AGTGGCAGAACTCAACGCCGCGCTTAACCTCGACACCAGAGCGAAGAAATGGAAATATAAATTTAAGTAAATATTTCATCTTCTCGAGTGGGGATCGAACCCACAACCAGTCGGTTTTACAGTCACAGTTCCTGCCGCTGCGCCACGACTGGCCTCTGAACTGCGATATAAGAAATCTTTAAATCACGAACAAACATAAATTCCAACCTAATTTCTTTATGCAATACAAAGCTGTATTAAATTTTACATGTAAAATCGGAAAGATGATTAAGGTTACAAAACATTCATTGCGTATTCTTTTCGCGTTCCTTTGAAAGTGTTATTATGAATACATACTAACGACTCGACCTGGTTCCGTCAGAGGGAATATGAATTTAAATTATAATGTAAATTTACGTTTTTCATTTAGGTTACGAGGCGTGCAATTAAATTATTATAATATATAATATTGTAATAGAAATATTTTATATTGTTTTATAATAGCTGAGAGAATAAAATGGATGATAGATGGCTGGGCTGTACATAATATAAAAATCTAAATAAATAAATAAATCAGCTTCACACTGTATCCCGCACATAGCAGGGTAGGCAGAGGGAACCTAGTGTTAAGACACTCTGTTCCCCACTTTCAGCCGAATTCTGGAAGAATTGCGTGTTGAGTGGCAGAACTCAACGCCACGCTTTTCCTCGACACCAGAGCGAAGAAATGGAAATATAAATTTAAGTAAATATTTCATCTCCTCGAGTGGGGATCGAACCCACAACCTGTCTGTTTTACAGTCACACTTTGTGCCCCTGCACCACATCTGGCCACCTCACATAATATGCTAACTTCATTATTATGAACTAGCTTTTACCTGTGGCTTCTCCCGCGTGGTCAAATGGAAGTAACTGTGAAAAAAAGAATTGTGTATAGCATATGAGTATCACATGTACTATCGAAAAGTTGAATTGTATATGATGTATAGACTTCCTTGATTAATGGAAAGTTCCTAGCACATAGCAGGGTAGTCAGAGGGAACCTTGGAACTTAGTGTAAAGACACTCCGTTCCGATTAAGATATCTCCGTTCCCCACTTTCCTCGAGTAGAAATGGAACCCACAACCTATTGTTTTAAAGAGAAAGTAAAACGGTAAGTGATTTGTTGAGATCATCGCGTTCAACCTAACAAACTCTTCGACTTTATAGCTGAGTATAGTTTTTGGGTTCAAATGTATAGCTTGTATAAAACAATGTAGTGTAATAGTATTATGTGATGGTAAATATATAGTATATCCAAATCATTTAATATTAACCATATATAATAAAAATGTTAGCAAAACTAAATACAAAAAAATATATATATTTTGAGCAAATATTAGACTATCAAACGCTTAAATAACCTTAAAAACAAAAAGAATATCAGCTTAAGCCCACAAAGTCACTTAGAGGTTTATAAAATGCATCCTTCCATCTCCACAACTAAGCCCTCCAAGTTTTATGCGCTTGTAAATTTACGTTTCTCAGTATTTAGGACCCTACCCATTGGAGTGGAGTCGCAAGATATGGGTCAACTTTGTCTTCGCTGGGTTTGTATGAGCATTAAGCTGCCTTTGAGATGCAGCATTATATAATACGTTGCTTATAATATTACAAAATAGTTTAATATTAGTTACTAAATTTTAATATAAATGTTTAAAAACATAACAATATTTAAGAAAATCATGCTAGAGTATAATTTCTACTGAAAGATTATTTTTTAAAATTAAGGTGACTTTAAATACTTACCAATTACTTAAGTATACTTATGTAGGTTCCCTTCAGAATACCCATATCTCAAGAATTACTGAGCCGATTTTGACGAAACTTATAGATTCCTTGCTGGATTTAAATCCAACTATTTATATAAAAAAGAATATTTCAATATGACTTAACAATTTTGTGAAAAATATATATTCATAATGAAATTTACCATTCGTGTTTGAAAGCTTCAATAGATTGTCATACTTAGTTATGTTTTCCAATTTCAGCATTATCCTTTTTAGAGATCGGTTGTAAAACAGGGTTGTATCCATTACAATTTGTATTGTAACATAATAAATATTAAATATGATAAATAAGATTGAGGCCAGTCGTAGCGCAGGGGCACAAAGTGTGACTGTAAAACCGACTGGTTCACTCGAGGAGATGAAATATTTACTTAAATTTATATTTTCATTTCTTCGCTCTGGTGTCGAGGCAAAACGCGGTGTTGAGTTCTGCCACTCAACACGCAATGCCTCTAGAAGGAAGTGGAGAACGGAGTGTCTTAACACTAATTTCCCTCTGCCTACCCCAATGTGTGCGGGATACAGCGTGAAACTGATTTATAAATAAAATATTTTTCGTAAATAATAATTTCTCAAAATATAATAAAAAATATTTATATTAGGTTGACCTACAAGGTTAATTCCTTGTAACAAACAACTCTTTCATTTTGGGATACAGGAAAAGGGAACTGATTTTAAAACCAAATAGATATAATGTTTGTATTATCAAACTAAAGAAACATATTTTTTGACATTTATATAACAGGATAGGCAAAAATAATCTAGTGTCGAAAACCTTTTTCACAAATACGAGATGTTGCGAATTGAGAGAGACGGAACTCTACGCCGCACTTTGTCTATGACAGATGGAAAATTCTGAATACATTTCATACACACACTTCCTTTAATTATAAACCTTGAATGGAACCGGCTCCTTAATTATAGTATACATTCGTCCATAATAAGATTATCATTTAAAACGACGTTATTCAAAAACAACACGGAAAATTTTAATTAAAAACTTATAGAACCATTTTACTCAACAATTGACCAATTAACTTTAACCAAACTATTACTTATAACAATCCGTTTAGAACTCGAGTTATAGCTTAATCTCTTGAAAGTATGCGCCTCCATTTGAACCCCCAGATCATGATTAAATGAACTAATATGTCTTCCGGCGGAAACCGGGTCACATTGCGATAGAAAATAGAATAAGCCATATAAAATGGTTCTTAGTATGTGAGCATTGTAAGATGTAGATATACTCGTTGATATGGTTTTTTAGCTTTTCGCTTTATCCCACTTGGAGCAGAGAAGGAAGAGAGACTCTAGTGTTAAGACACTCCGTTCTTTCGAGTGAATTCATTTGTGTCTAAGTGGGTGGAATATCCATCTCGCCTGTCCCCAAGTGTTCTCAATTCCCAGAATATTGCTTGTTTAGTGGTGATACTCAACGCTGTGATTTGTATTGTTAGCAGAATGAAGAAATTCAATCCCACAATTCAGAATCGAACCTCAGAACATCGCATTTAATGTGAGACACTGTGCCACTGTGCCACGACGCCTTCAATAATATTATATTATGTAAAACATTTCCTTGCATTCATTTTTTAAGTTTCAATGTTAAGTTTTTTTACAAAACACATATGTAAAAATCTTTCAATTATACAAAATTATTATGAGTGTGTCACCACGTTATTTAAGTTTCTAGAATTTTTAGAAAATCTTTAGTTTAGTAGAGAGGTAAGTCGTGGCGCACATAATGTGACTGTCAATACGACAAGTTTTGAGTTCGATTCCCACTCGAGGAATTGAAATATTTAATATTTTAACTTCTTCGCTTTGGTGCCGAGACATAGCGCGGCTTTAAGTTCCGTCACTCAACACTCAATGATTTCAGAATTCAGCGGAAAATGGGAAACGGAGTGTCTTACCACTAGACCTCTATCTACCCTACTGTGTGCAAAATACAACGTAACGCTACAAAAAAACATGAGTTCGTGCCAATTACGTAAAACATACGAAAAATCCATTTAAAAAAAAAACAATTCAATTTAATGAACAACACTACATTTTTATATACATATTTCATCCAATTTAGCTTTAAATAATAAATACAGGAAGGAGCACACAGCACTTTAACTCGTCACTTTAGTTCATTATTTTGTCCGGAACTCGATAGCGTCGGGCTTAAGCACCTCAATACTGGAGATAAAGGGCTCCATTATTTTTCTCATTAGTTCGGATGGATCGACCCCTCCGCATCGGCATCGCCACCTGATGGCAGCGATTTTGTTAATTGTCTTGTTTATTCTATTATATTATTAAGGATAAGCGCTGTGTATGTAAGAATTAAGATAGATATTTAGAAAGTAAAATATATTTTTTTAGTATCACGCTGTATCCCGCACACAGCAGCGAAGCTAGCGTTAAGCAACTCTCTTTTCCATTTTCCGCCGTATTCTTGAGTGTGAGAACTCAATGTCGCGCTTCGCCTCGACACTAGAGATAATGAGAGAAAATATTTCATTTCTTCGAGACAGAATCGAAGCCACAACCTTTCGTGAGTTGGCCTCACAGAGTAAAATGCTGAAGCTTTTTTTTTACTGTTTATATCATTTTTTTTGCAGTTTCAAGATTTCTCCCGCATACCAGAGGGAATCCCGTGTTGAAAAACACCATTACGCACTATACGTCCAATTTTAAGACAATGTATGTTGAGTGATGAACCATCACACTGCGTTTTGTGTACCAGAGAGGAGAATATAATAACGTATACAATAGTAAGATTTTTGAATTCTTTGATTTTCACGATTATTACACATTTTAAATGAAATTATTTAACTGAATTATCGCGTATATTTGGTATTATACATTTTTAGTCACGAATAGCAGTAGACTCTACCGTGACCACGGACGGGTTTCCAAAAATGTATAATATTAAATATATACATATATAAATCCCGTTAAGTAATTTCATATAAAATGTATACAATATTAATATATAATTTCCACAAAGTGGTTATTCTATATCAGGTCTTTCATTGCTCAATGTTTGCATTTTCTATTGTTTACTTCAACAAATAATAATATATTATAAAGATTTTGATTAATTTCAACATCATTGTTCTATTCTTTCATAACCAATGCGGATTGATCACTTGAACAACACTCAAGTGTAATAAAAATGATTAAAAAGCGGTCAAGTGCGAGCCGGTCTCGCCTATCGCAGGTTCCCTACCTTAATTGTATTATGTACGTTATGGTAAAATATGCAAAGAGAGACTTTGGTTGCCTTTCATGAAAGAATTATCTATAATACTGGAGAAAGATCATGTGAATGAAAACCCGCGGGGGGCATGGATGAAGAGATTGGTGACAATGGACGAGGATAAAGATGTATGCAGAGATTATAGCGTTAGCTCCATTCTCTTTGGTTACCCTGCTAGAGATAAAGTATGAATGTCAAAAATATATATTATGTAATTAAATGAAAATTAAATCAAAGCAGTTTCACGCTGTATTCCGCACACAGCAGGGTAGACAGAGGCAACCTAGTGTTAAGACACTCCGTACCCCACTTTCTGCCGAATTCTGGAGGCATTGCGTGTTGAGTAGCAGAACTCAACGCCGCGCTTAACCTCGACACCAGAGCGAAGAAATGGAAATATAAATTTAAGTAAATATTTCATCTCCTCGAGTGGGGATCGAACCCACAACCAGTCGGTTTTACAGTCACACTTCGTTAGTCGGTTTTACAGTCACACTTCGTGCCGCTACTGGCCTCAGGCCTCAAATATATAAGGTAAATTATAATTATTTAAATTACGTAGATTAAAGATTTAATAAGCAAAGCGATATAACGTTAAGTGAATTGATGATTAAACAGTAAAATATAAGGCAAAGCTATACCTTAACGAACACCATTGTATTATTGTTTACTGTTTTATATGGACAATATACACCTAAATAACATAAAATATAATTTTCATATAAATAATATTATAACTCACAGACATAATTACTATTCATTAAAACGTTCCGAATTAACAACAGACACGGCCGATTGAATTGTAAAACATTTTCCAGAAGAGCGTTGATTACTGCTAACGATGCGTTTCATTATTCACTTCGCTTATCGGAATTGTTTTTTAAAGTTTATATGCAAATTCGGACAGTATCGTCCGGGGGTACTTTATTAATATTGCTCTTTTTTGGTTTACGACGTCCTGTCCGTGCCGTTATTTATGCTGTGAACGTATGTATTTAATTTCCAAGCGGTAATTAATAATCTGTGCTTTTGATTTTTTTTTTATTTTTTGTAGATTTAATATCTGTGGATTTGTGATGTTGTGTTGTGATAGTTTATTTATTGTTTTTATTAGTTTTGGAGTAATAAATAATAAAATATTAAAATTATATCATACATTTGAGCTCGTAATCTCTTGGATACTATAATATCATGTTTGTACTTGGTTTCGACTAAAAGCGGTGTGAAGTGATTTTAAATAAAAGTAATTTACACAGTACAAATACTTGATATATAACGTAAACTGTTAATTGTGACAGTAAAATGGCATACAGAATTTAAGTTAATGTACAGTACACAAAGAGGTATATAAGTAAACTTACGGATGATAAATAATATATCAGGGGATGTTGTGATCAATGGACCGACGCATTTTTTGGACCAATATCTGTTTTTGATTTTTTTTTGTAGATTTATTATTTTGAAAATTAAGCACTTTAGAACATGTCGAGTAGGTTCATAGGCATCGATTTTGATCCCCCTGAAACCTCAATATCGTCGATTGACCCGTCGCGAATCGTCGTTCACGGATGTGTGAGTACGGCAATATAAAAACCGGACAATATAAACATCGTTGTAAGTACTCTAATATTTTTGATTAATCAATGTTCATATTTTATATCATTAAGAGGTTTATTTACATTTTAGTAAGTTGTTGCCAATGTAGTTAGTTCCTTTTCTTTTATAAAAAAATATTTTTAATAGATTATCTAGTTGCCATCATTGGCCTATCATAATGGACCTATGAATGAACTGAACAATGAAGCTTTTATTTTAAAACTTATATTCTACTAACTTTTATTATATTCAAAACATTTATTATACTGACTTAATAACAACTTTCTTATAATTCTTTCCACAATTCGCCAGAAAGTAGAAAAGCAAATCAATATGAATGGAACGGAAGTAGAATTCAGTTTCATCTATAATATTAAAGATGAAACTGAAAACTGGTTGCGCCAGAGCCCTGGCCGGATTGTAACAACATTTCAAGTATCTATGCTGTTCGGAAAAGACATCTGTGGGTACTGATGGCCTTACAAAAACGAGTATCTAGTAACAACACCTTAAACATGTCTTATGTTCGCTGACTATGAGTTAGTTAGCAACTGATGAAGAACGAAATGAGAATATTTAACCTTAGCTTGAGTTTTCTTTATCTCAGCTATAATTTTGTTAAGAATAATAAAAAATATATTAAGTTAATATACTTTTTTATTTATATATTAAAGGATTACTAAATACTATTTATATTTTGTTAAAGAGTATTAACAATCTGTGATTACTCCCATGAATAAAAAATTGGACCGTTAGTATAAATGTTTCTAAGTCCATTGATAGCAACGGAGTGGTCCATTCAAAGCCACAGTGGTCTGAAGAAGGCAACCGTTCCAAAAATAGTCATTATATTGCCAAAACTACTCATCTTTATATTTAAATAAATATAATACGTATTTATATCAAGAAAGGATTAAAAATAAATCAGTAGTTTTAGTGTATCGCTTTTAATAAATTTACTATGACACCTTAAAATTATATAGTCCAATTATAGCAACCTTCCCCTATCTACACAGAAAATTGAAAAACCTTAACAAATATAATTATAATTCAAGTAGAACCAAACTCAATATGCTGAACCATCGTCAATTTTGTTTGTTTTCAATGTAAAAAATTGCATTTACAGAACGAACTATGAATATAAATCAAAGTTATTACATCGTCCCAATTAAGGAGAGCAATTATTTCATTTGTTTTGCTATTGCAATTAGCAATGCATGAATCTCTACGCTTCAATGATAAAAACAGTATGACCTTAATAAAATAAAATAAGCTCTATATAGATATAATAAAGTTCAATTTGAAATAGCATCTTATGATCCACCATTTTATCAGGTTAGAATGAGAAATTAAGCATCAAATTGATTTGATTCTGTAAATCAACAGAAGTAAGGGACGAATTAAACGAACCCTGAACGAAAGTGAAACAGAATTGTGTAAATGTATTAATTTAACTAATAAACACTTTCAATGTTAATTATTAACTGTTAGTTAAGTCTGTTTGATGGCCAAGTGAGAAGAAGAGGCAGAAGATTCAATGTTTTGCTTGAAACCAAAAAAAGTAAATGAGAAATATTTTAGAGTTTCGCGAAAACGGCAAAATACTATCTGAAGTCCTCGATCGATCATTTAGATAGCAATCCGGAGGACCACATTTATATTTATACTATAAACTGTCCAAGTGATTTGATCAATTAACCTTTAACACAGACAAAGGTTTTATGTATATTTTTAATACTTTTCATAAACTAATATTATGCACAAAATTCAATTGTAAATAACAAGCATGCTTCATAAATAATCGATTAAGCAACTTGTCGTCTCGTAGTAAAACCAATAAATTATTTATTATAGGACATTTCTATATAATCTTGCATATACCTATCTATACCTAATTGCACACAAAATTTGTATTTGTCCCGCACATCCATTTGGACGATCTAGTTCCACGATTATCCCGATGATATTGGTAAATTAGCAGAAAATAAAACAATATTAAAATATTAGTGAAAATGCATACAATATAATATTGTAGTAAGATATTCATTGTTTATGTGTCGAGGCCAGTCGTGAGGGTTGTGGGTCAGATGTGGGTTCGATCCCCACTCGAAGAGATGAAATATTTACTTAAATTTATGTTTCCATTTCTTCGCTCTGGTGTCGAGGCAAAGCGCGATGTTGAGTTCTGGTTCTTCTCTTAACACAAGGTTCCATCTGCCAACCCTACTGTGTGCGGGATACAGCGTGAAGCTAATTTTGATTTATTTCGTGTTTATAATGTCTGTTTTCTTAAACAAAAATGTTTTCCAAGGAGCGTCAGAGTCATTTCATGTATCGTAAATCGCATCGATTACTTGCCGTTGGTTGTAATTGGAGGCTAAAGTTTTAGTTAAGTAAGTTTAAATGATATTTTTTTAAAAAAACCCTTAGTTTTGTGAAGATTTGATCAATGATGAATTAGGTTGTGATGAATTAGACCACATTTTTTTATTTTATCTCTAGCAAATTCAAAAATATAGCAACTAATCGAACCCGGTATAGTTTCGATTTCAAGTCCATTGTATAGAGAAGTTGACCAGAGTAGAGAGGGGGTACCCTACACTACAATAAAAACTAGAATAATAATCATATAAGAGTGTGAACTTAGTAAGTAAAAGATCAGATTTTTTCAAATTTATAATCTAATCTCTGTAGGACGTGAAACAGAAAAAAGTAAGTTTATTTTTTTTAAAAAAAGAAATAATAATATTCAGTAAAGTTAAGTAAGTTAAAAATAGTTTGACCACAAATTTCAATTTAAAAAAATCTTAACTATATAAATACAGTAAGACACTATAAACCGAAGAATTTACATATAAATTAGATCTATTTCCTAATATATCATTGTCACCCCTCTAAACTGTATAGTAGTTTGGTATGATGCGGCCACGGCTCATGCATTCTGATGATATTCATTAATGTGTTACCGCTGACGAATTGACGGTTTGCTCGATGACGGATACTGTTCCGGCGGTTTCAGATGTTTGGGAGTGCTTGTGTGTGGGTAATATATACGTAACAGTATATACATATGTAAGTATATATTGTTATGTGTTAAAGTAAGATTCTAAAAGGAAAACATAGTGTTAAGACACCACTATCCAATTTACGAGATTTTGCGTGTTCAGTGAAGTGAAGTTACCATAGCGAAAAAAATCAAATAATTCATCCCTTGAGTGACAGTCGCTGTTCCGTGTGCCGTGGTTTTGAGTCCGACTAAATATTTATGCATTATATTAAACTTGTATAATTATATAGATATGACTTTATCACCAAAAACTTTAAATAAATCTATTTTTATTTTCAATTTCAAGCTGTATCCCGCACACAGCAAGGTAGGCAGAGGGATTTAGTCTTAAGACACTTCATACCCCACATTCTGCCGAATTCTGGAGGCATTGCGTGTTAAGTGGCAGAACTCAACGCCGAGCTTTGCCTCGACACCAGAGCGACAAAATGAAAATATAAATTTAAATAAATATTTCATCTCCCCGAGTGGGGATCGAACCCACAAACAGTCGGTTTTACAGTCACTCTGTGTCCCTACGTCACGACTGGCCTCCAAATCTAAATGTTCAATATGTTTATTAATTTTTATGATACAAGCTTTCCTTAATTGAATATAAAAACGAAAAAAAAGTATTTCGATTTACAATTCCATCAACGGTGTCCAAGTAATTAATTTATTTCACAGTACAACGTCATTTGGCGGTGTGTGAAGTTTTATTTTGTCAACGAAAGCTTATGGCTGGGGAACAATTAAAAACTGTTGATTTTTGGTAAAAATTTTCGAAATATAATACACAAGCTGGAGCAGATTTATGACTTTATAAATAATGTTGATTAAATTTTAATTTAATTAAGACTTGTATACTGTGTGGAAAGGATTTTATTATTTTTCATATAAATTAAAATGTGTGTGCAATTTAATTTACGGTTTACGGAGATATTTCAATATTCGCAATAGTAAGGTGAAATATATTTCTTGTTTGTTTATATAAAATGATCAATTGAAAATCAATAATTTTTTTTGAAAAGTTGACTATAAACTTATAGTGCTCGATAAATAAGTAACTATATAAATCAGCTTCACGCTGTATCCCGCACACAGCAGTGTAGGCAGAGGGAACATAGTGTTAAGACACTCCGTTACCCACTTTCCGCCGAATTCTGAAGGCATTGCGTGCTGGGTGGCGGAACTCAACGCCGCGCTTTGCCTCGACTCCAGAGCGAAGAAATTAAAATATAAATGTAAATACATATTTCACTTCCTCGAGTGGGGATCGAACCCACAACCAGTTGATTTTACAGTCACATTTTGTGCCTCTGCGCCACGACCGGCCTCAACTAACTATATGTATATAATTATCTACCGAGTGGATAATAATCTAATATTTTTTTCTATGTTGTGTAGAAATATATTCTATAGTATTCAATAGACCAAAAGGATGTCGAGTAACTGAAGAAATGAGAATCAAATGATCATTCATCATCACTCATATGTGACACGTAACTATTATTTTAATATGACGTCAAAGCACATAAAATAAAATAAAAATTAGGCCCATAGGGCCAAATTCTCATATTATAGTAAAACGAACAAACGCTATATGTAGCATTTTTTTTTACAAAATAGCATAGCAGTGTAGGCAACTTAGGAACCTAGTGCTAAGACACTCCTTTCCCATTATGAAATTTCCGTTCCCGACATTCTGCCAAATTCTGGAGGCATCGCGTGTTGGTAACGAAGCAACGCTGCGTTTATCCTCGTTACTGTGGTAACTGGAAATCTCTATATATAATAAAAGGATAGAAAAGTCAATTCTGTACATGAAAGATATAAAAAAATTAAAAATTAGGTCGGTTTATATGTCGATTATAGAACCTAAAAAACCACTCAACGGAATTCTTGTCTGTCTGTCTGTCTGTCTGTCTGTTTGTTTGTTCGTCAATCACGCAAAAACTACTGAACAGAAATTGACGAATTTTTGCATGGTATTAGCCTAGGGTCCCAAGGTACATTTTTTTTGGGTTTCATTCCGAATTTCATTATAGTTTTATTTAAAAAAAATAAAAACTGAAAAATGTAAATTACTTAAAATACCGATA
>DWQW01010905.1:0-11806 GCA_018249695.1 Heliconius erato demophoon
GACTTGCCTCACGATAGTTGTAATTATAATTAAAAAGTAACAAACCTATAATAAAAATATTTAACGATATTATTTGAGGCCAGTCGTGGCGCAGTGGCACAAAGTGTGACTGTAAAACCGACTGGTTGTGGGTTCGATCCCCATTCAAGGTGATGAAATATTTACTTAAATGTATATTTCCATTTCTTCGCTCTGGTGTCGAGGCAAATGCGCGGCGTTGAGTTCTGCCACTCAATACGCAATGTTTTAGAATTCGGCAGAAAGTAGGGAACGAGGTGTCTTAACACTAGGTTCCCTCTGCCTACCCTGCTGTGTGCGGGATATAGCGTGAAGCTGATAAATAAATAGGGACATTATTTTTTATTTCATTCCTGACTAGGAAAGGGATAGGACCAGTGCTTACAACTATTTATACAATTAAAAAAAACATAAAAGTAAGAACTTTCATGTTCAATGCAAGTGATGAAACTTTAGACCAACCATTGTACACTTACGCTTTGTGAAACATTCTGTGGAACTTTTTCTTTCAAAATACGACTACTGACTAGAATACCCTCTTAGTGTCGTTACTACTACAAAACTACATCAAAAGTTCTTATGCACTAGTTACATAATTGTATTTTTTTATAGCCGAATTATTTTATTTAATAACTAGTGGGCGCGCGCAGCTTCGCCTGCTTATTTGCAGGGTGCAAATAGGGGTGAATTCTAAAAAAAACACAAAACATGTGTTCAATAAAATATTTTCAGCAGTCTGAATTTAATTTTTTTATATAAATCGGTGGCTATTTAAAGATTTTTCCATATAAACTTTAATCCTTTATTTAAACCTTTAGTGGGTGAATTCTAAAAAACCATGAAACATGTGTTCAATGAAATATTTTTAAGAGTCTGAATATCAATTATATAAAAATCCATACAAACTTACAATTTCTATTTTATCCCTTTAGGGTTAAAATTTTTCGAAATCCCTTCTTAGTGAATGTCCATATTATGAAAATAAACATGTGTCCAAATTTCACGTTTCTACCATCAGCGGTTACGTACTGTGCGTGCGTCTTACCTCAGTCAGTCAGGTACATGTCCTTTTATATATATAGATATATAGCCTCTAATTGTTGAGTATAGAAATCTTTGATAACACAATTCTAATATACGTATACAATTTTTGCTAATTATATAAAAATATAATATGTTTGGTTCAAAGCGCTATTCTCAAAAACTAATGGCTCGAAATAAAAAAATGTATTGGTATCGAGGAAGGCATGACGACGACTACATGACGTTTATCATTTCGATGGTATTCACAGTACTTGCTCTTAAAGCTACCTCGCGCACTTAGAATGTTTCACGTACCCCGCTTGGTCCACGTGTAACAAAATTAACATGGTACAGACAATATTAATTAAATTTATTAGCTTCACGCTATATCCCGCACACAGCGGGGTAGGCAGAGGGAACCTAATGCTAAGACACTCCGTTCCTCACTTTTCGCCGCATTGGAGGCATTGCGTGTTAGGTAAGTGGCGGAACTCATCGCCGCGCTTTTTTCCATCGACATCAGAGCGAAGAAATGAAAATCAAAACAGATGAGCGTATTTTAAATTAATTTAATAGGTTTACAGTCTAAGATGACAATATTGAAAAGCATTCAGAGTTTTATTTTCTCCTCAATATCTTTAAACAATACCAAATACAAATATACTCAACACGCAATGCCTCCAGAATTCGGCAGAAAGTGGGGAACGGAGTGTCTTAACACTAGGTTCCCTCTGCCTACCCTGCTGTGTGCGGGATACAGCGTGAAGCTATTTTTTTTTTAAATACAAATCTAGGACAACAACACAATCTACAATATCTAGGACATACACATGTATTAGGGTGGAGCGAAAAAACTTTTTCTTCAATTTTCAATTTCCTGTGCCATTAATCAATGACCTATAGATACAAGTGTACCGTCCAAGCGCTCTGACCAACTAAGCCATACGTTATGGATAGTTGGTCAGAACGCTTGGTTTCCAAGGAGTTGCGCGGGTTCAAATCCCGCTACGTTCAAATTTTTATATGTTTTCTAAAAAAGTATTTTTCGTTCCTATGTGTGGAATAACACGAATATGTGGAATAACACTAAAAATGTAAAAAAGTAAAATTATTAATGTTATTAGGAAAATTAGTTCAACTATCGGTTAGAGTTAAAACAAGTTAAAATGCAAGTTTTCTACAAATAAAACTCAAACCGCACCACCTCAAGACAAATTTTTAGACGCTTAACATTTTGTATTAATTAACCTTTTTATCGAGTCGTCGATTAGAAATACCGGAGTTGTGAAAAAATTATAAAAACATTTTTTGATCAGTTTCAACTATCTAATATTCCATTACCTATGTCTAATATTCCTTTGACTAATCTTGACAAAATATTAAAACGATAACACAAATCCTATAAAGTATTGCCAAATGTAGCAGTGTGGATGCGTTAAGCCTGATTTTAATAGTTACGGAAACCTCTAGACATTAAGCCTGTCCGCCCATAAATCGCTCGGGCCCAGTTCTGGAAAGCAGCCGGCACGCGTTCCGTTCATAAATTGCATCTGTGGTCGCCGAAACAAGCGCTAGCTTGATGTTAATTTGTTTTGGAACATTTTAAGACATTTTGCCAACATTTTCATTTTCATTTACCTAATCTTATATTAAGATTGAAGCCGTATATGAAAAGATTCGATTTTTGGGATGGAACACACAATATTTCTCTCGTTAATGAAAACTCTCTCTAATGAGTTTTTTATTATAGAAATTCTTTGAAATGATATTTATTGAAAAGTACTTTGATGATAGAATAGCTCATAATTAATTTTTATTCTTCAATGTTATTAAGCAGAAAATATACGTTTTATTATTTTCACTTCTCTATTTTAAGCATAGCTATGTTAGTACGATTCTACCGATGTAAGTCACTTCGGCCGGTATTCATATCTCGAATCATGTGTCACAAGCTAAGATATCTATCATACGGCATAATTTACGAAAACAATAGCAGCAAATAAACAATATAAAATATTTCTGTAGCATAACTTATTTTTACTTTCTTTTTTTATGCTGATAGATAGCTTCTTTTGTTGGGTTCATTACTGAGACTTGGGTAAACAAAACTTTGTTTACCCAAAGGAGTTCTAGCTTAGGCGGCTATTGACCTTGGCAGCAACTTAAAAGTTGCCATTGGGAAGACTGTCTTTCGGCAAATTCCTCTTCGGTGCATCTGGGGGCGGGTGTGCCACAGTGCGTTCTGACAAATTGTATCTGTTCATGTATACACGTCAATTAAAAAATACGTCACAATATGAATATACAATATATCATTATATATTGAATAAAATATCATTCGAATATGTTCAAATTTGTATTAAAATATATTTTTTCGATTGACAAAATTATGTTTGTCATAAAACCACAAGTACCATCAAGAAATCATCAAACTTTCAAGTTTAATAATATAATAATAATAAATAGTATAAATTATTAAATATTTCATGAAATATATGTTTGTCATAAAACGACAAGCACCATCAAGAAATCATCAAACTTTCAAGCTTAATAATATAATGATAAATAGTTAATTATTAAATATTTCATGAAATATTTAATATTGTCATTTCATCGCAATACCTTTGTGGTTGGCAAAGCCCAGCGCTACCGGAAGCGGTCGGCAAAGCGCGACCACGAGAATTCGGCGGAAAATGAGGAACAGAGTGTCTCATTACTAAGCTTACACTACCTACCATGCTACCCGCAGGATACAGCGTGAAACAATATATATACAAAATAAAAAATATATATACAAATTATTATAAACATTCATCAAAATTATCATTAACCTAGCCAGTTACAGTTGAATTTACCTACTGCATATTATTACAAACACGTACAGTCACTTGACACTTATGTGCGTATATTTCCCATGCTTATTTAACCATTTAAGGTTACCAGAATTCTCGGCTTGAATAACGCGATATCACGTATGTAATTCTCGCTTTGTCTGTCAGCACAAGCAATTTTCTTTATCCGTCGGCAATTCCGTTTATTCTGCGCGCATTATTCGAACATTTTTATACCTTTTGTTTCAAGACTTTAAGTCATTTCGTTCCATATGTAAATTTAATCAAAATAGAATAATAATTAATGCAATGCTCCGCATGACAGAATAACACAGATTTAAATTATAATTATTTTTTTACTGTTAACAAGCGCAAAGCGCGGCGTTGAGTTCCGCCACTCAACACGTAATGCCTCGAGATTTCGGCGGTAAGTGGAAAATTTTGTGTCTTAACACTAGGTTCCCTCTGCCTACTCTGTTGTGTGCGGGATACAGCGTGAAGCTGATTTAATTTAATTTAATTTTTTACATTTAACAAGTAGATAATATTCTTTTGAGAGGATTATCTCAATCATATATATCATCTCAATCATATACATTGGTTGAATCACACAGCTTACCGAGGAGACCTAATATTGACCTAATATCTGATGTGGACAGTCGCTATTGCTCATATATTTGCTATTGTTACGTTGAAATGCATATTTCGAATATGCATGTCGCATATTCGAAATAATACTTATTGAGTGGTAGAACCCAATACAGAGCAGGCAAATGAAAATAAATTAAATTACAGACATTTTTATAGACAGGTTACAGACAGGCGCTGTCCGGCTGCGCCACTACGACAGCGCATTTACGTTTAAATAAAAAGTAAGAAACTTTAATCGGAAATTTTTTTGCTCCTCCCATCTCTTATTTTGTAGTTAACATGCGGTTTTCTATTTTACAATGTAGCTTAACACCACATTAATGAAATATAAACAACAGATTTTCAGCAAAATAAAATAGTCATGAAAAGACCAACAATCAAATTGAAAATACGTTAATCTAGGCTATTTGAATTTTAGTAAATATGATGATTGCATTACAGCGTGTAATGTTTGGTGATTTTAATTACAGTAATACGATAACACAGCAATTACTAATACAGCATTATAATTGATTCGAAACAAAAATAAAATATTTGAATTATTTTAGCATTACTCTATTTCGCTGAAGCACACCACATAATTAATCTGTTTGGAAAATATGATCGCTTCACTGAAATTTATATAAAATACTATTTTATACATAAAATCATTTAAAATTTTATGCTTATTTAAAATTTTATTATTTTACTTACGTATGCCTATAATGTGAATAACTTTACTTCTTCATTATCTTTCCATTTAAATTCTGTTTACAACGTATCACTCAGGAGTCAGAGTGCATACACTCTTTGGAAACTAACAAAAATAACATCATATAAATACTCATATTTGGACTAGGCTCATGAGTCTTCTGAAATGACTATCAAGATAAAGATATATATTCATTGCACATTTTCATTTCGTTAGCTTCTTAATAGTGAAAACTCTCGGCCCAGTTAACCTTAAAAGGTCGCCGTTTAACGTCGGATTAAGTAGTAGACGCAAAAGGTAGTATTGTTGGAGATGGCATGTATCGTAAGAAGGCTCCTCACTTTTCAGCCTAAGCACCGATAGCCTGAATTTCGACCATTGGAAGATATTTTATAAATTTATTTAAATGTGATAGCTGCCAGTGGTGGCGCAGGAGCACAAGCGTGCGACTATAAATGGCAGATTGTGGATTTGATTCCCACTCGTGGAAATGAAATATTTAATATTTTCATTTCCTTGCTCTGTTAACGATACAAAGCGCGACATACCTTTTTTTATAAATAGATCAAACTGCATAATGTATAAACATAAAAATGTATATAAATATAATATATACGTACAGATTTTAATCCTCATTAAAGAACTAATCTCTTGTGAGTGGGTGGTGATCAATTTCAATAGCGCTCAACAATCAGAGTCATTAACCATTAGAAAAGTTAATGAACCAAAGTAAATTACTTTTACTTTTATTTATTTCATTTATTTACTCCCGTAGCGTTTGGCGCTCCGTTCTCTCTGACTACCCCGCAAGGGATAAAGCGTGAAGCTAAGTTAAGTTAAGTTAAGTTATTTATTTACTCATCAAGCTCTCCGTTAATTTCCAACTCCCTAACCGACGACGAGGACCACACAGACGACGGAGAAAAAATTGGTTAAATACGAATCGGACTCGCCCACCGATGCTTCCTTACCAATTTCAGGATTGTACGTCAATGGGAAGTACAACTTATAAAAGAACAACAAATTTAATACTTAATTAAATAAAATTTAATACTTAATTAAATGTAACTTATTAACAACAAATTTAAGTTTGTAATGTTTTTTTATGAAATATCTATAAATTTTACTTTGGATCAAATTTAAATGCCGGAGGCGGTAATGATCCGAGTCTGCCCATGCGTGTTGCCATTGCTGGCGACGTGACTCTACTGCACGTACTTTAGTCGAATCTTACGTCACCCCCAGTACCAGGATCCTATTCTAGGCCAGGATCACACAGCACAAAATATTATTTATTTATTGTTTGTTATTATTTTTTATTTTATGCCATTTACTGAGTAAGTAATAACAAGCTGCATGTTATTGCAATTACATTTATTTGTATGTATTTGTAAATTCAATTTTACAGTAGGTACGCTATACTTGTTTACATACATAAAAGAAAAGTGATTTCGTGTAGGTTTTATCTTATCAATTTAATTATGCTCTGCCGCGTTCAAAAAGCCCGCTAATTATTTGGCTGTTTTCGGTATGACGCTAAACAATTTAAAGAAGAGTGGTTAGATGTATTAGATGGCTTTCAAAATGTATATTTTATACAAAAACATATTTGTGTTATGTCGTTGATTGAATTATATCGTTAAATTCGTTTTACTCCTGTGTTCTTTATCTTCAATGAATTTAAAAAGTTAATCTTGCAGTATATACTTATGTGTATAAAGGAATAACGTTAAATATTTATTTTTGTAAGAATTCATAATAACATTATATTTAAATTTTGATTTAGGTAGTACCTACCTTTACTTAAATCTTAAACTTAAACTTTATAGTAGATACACATACTCACTCGTCACACACTCTTACTTTCTGTACTTTTAATAAAAATCAGGGCTAATTTTCGGAACGCAAAAATAAATGACTATCAAACATATGTATTTTTAATAACTTGTAAAAACGGAAGATTATTTATATTACTATACTATATATGTATAATATATTAATATCATTCAAACCACTAGAGTGGTTGCATTATTACAGCGAGAGTTCTACGGTTTCGCTTAAAGCGTTTGGTAAACTGCACAAATCCTTGATACAAGCAAAAGCTAACATGCTGGAATATATTATTTAAACACAAATAGTTTAATAGTTTAGTTGAAACTGCTAAAGTATTACACTGTTGTGAACAAATAAATTATATCTGGGCACACGGTCTATAAAAATGAGTAGGAAATAGAAAAGGAATGTCGTAATACAAGACTCTAATTCTATCTTCGTAAGTACTTAAGTAAGAAGCACGAGGCTAAAGAGATTAGCTAAAAAAATTAAAAGAAAAAAAACTTTTTTAAAACAAGCTTGTATTTTTATAAATCTTATTATATTTTGATAAGACATTAAAAAACATTTGACATATTTCAGTTCCATCATCAGACCATGGTTATCATCTAACACCAAAATACTCGAACAAATCAACGAGTCCAAATTCGATGGGATTATGTCACTTAATAGTAATAAGTTTTTTTATGGTCACATCATTTAATCATCAGATCAGCTCCGTTCCATAATAATTTTGCAATGTCATCCAATTTACACGTGCGTGTAAAAATTTAAAAAGTTGATTAGAAAGTAGACCAAATTTAACTTACAAGATTTGATTACCGGCAAACATCAAGCAAAAGCTTATAAAAAGAATTATACACAATAGTACGGGAGCCGAAGACGGGACTTTCGCGATTTACTCGAGCGTCGTAGAGACCTATTGGGTTGCGAAGCTTAGATGATAACAAAGAAAAAAAATGTCATACAGTACACATCTTTTGATCGGTAAGGTGAGCGGCTATAGATTTTCAAAAATGTAAAAAAAAATGTTGCATGGATATACTCGAGCGCGTTAGATATTGATATCATTAATTCCCTACGTATTCTTAAAAATGTAAATATGTTAATTTGACTGTTTCCGTAATAGACGTGATACGTACGACCACCGTAAGAGTTAAAAATGAAAAAAAATCATCGAGCTTGTCAGATTTTCTAAGGGCAGATGTTAAATGAACCTGAAAAAAGCTCTTGTATAATAATCTGACAGTTTGGATGTGACGCAAACTCGCAACCATTGTTGGAATGTGCAAAAAAAATTGTCCTTTAGAAAAACTCAAGCGCGTCAGATTAAGATATTTCTGGTTCATCTTCATGCCCTAGACGTGCTATATCATAATTTGACGATTATCTGAAGGGACTTGCTTAATCTGACAATTATTATTATTTTTTAAATAAATAAAATAAACAAATCAGCTTTACTTTGTATTTCGCACATAGCAGGGTAGGCAGAGGGAACCTAATGTTAAGACACTCTGTTCCCCACTTTCTGCCAAATTTTGAGTGGCAGCACTTAATGCCGCGATTTTGCTGACTCTCATTTTTCTTCGAATGGGGATTGAACCCACAACTAGTCGGTTTTATAGTCACATTCTAAAAAATATATAAAATTATAAACTTTAAGAAATATTACAAGTTTATAAGAAAATAATTTAATTTTTGTTTTGAGAACTTTTAATTTTTTTTAATTTGATTGTCTTATGATTATTTTTTATTATGATTCTGACGATGAAGATTCATCGGTAGAATCATCTTCCTCCTCTGACTCAATTACATCATTTGAGAGGAATATAGGCAACTCGTAGCTGTATTAAACTTTATCGATCAATTTTTATTACTTCGGCTTGTGGAATTCGTCAGATTATATATTTTTCGTAATCCTTGAATTATTCCCTTCAAAATAAAAGAAAAATTAACCACGCTCGAGAATGTCGAGATAACGCTTTTTTTACAACTTTGTAGCCATCCCTCTTCTTTACGTCATTTCCAAATTGTCAAATTAGTCGAATATACACGATTTAGCATGTAACTAACTTACTCTACCTTAATCTGACGCACTCGAGAATTTCAGATGATCAATTTTTTTTACTAATCTTATCCTTTAACCTAGACGGACGGCCATATATATGGGACTCATATTTGGTGTAAGTACGTAACCGAGTACGAGGAATCCCCAATATATTAATCTGCCGCGCTCGAATAAATCCCGAAAGTCCCCTCTGCGGCTCCCGTATTACAAGGTAAAACTGCTTAAAATATTTTCAATATATGATTTTTGTGTATACAAAAGTAATAACTCAAAACAGTGAATAATTTTTTACTTAAATTTATTTAAATTTTATTTAAGCACTGACACATACAAATGCTACTACCTGAAGCGAAAGTTGATTTTAAATATTGCTATTCTAAATATTAATTATGTATGCTACATTATTAGATACCACATAAAAGTCATATATCGTCATACTAAATGAGAATATATAGACTTTTATGTTCTTTAAAGTACGCCGTTTTTATACATGTGACTCTTAATAATGTAATTTACTGAAATTACTAAAAGTTTAACAATATTTTAATATTATATATAGAAAATTTACATTTTATAGTTTTCATCCCATCATCTGTCCGGATTTCCTCGGATTTGTCCTATTTTGAATGCCGGACGTCCGGGGCTGCTTATCAGACCGGCTCAGATTTATATTTTGAACAAATGAAACATAAAATATTTACAATATATTTTCAGTTATGCTAATAAATCTTCGAAGTTTGAACATTATTTAATCTTTACAAATATTAAAATTACATGTTGATTTAGGATTTTTGATACATTTGAAATATAGGTTATCTGTTTATACATAACGAAAACCTCTATTCGCAGAATATAAAGGAAATTTCGAATTAAAGTAATTCCTTAATCAAATAATTTAGACATAAACGTAAAAAAATAACACGATTGCATCAAAATATTCAATTTCACAGAATGTATAACAGTTAGTCACAAGAGACGTGAATCTACAACTTCTGTGGCTACATCGAAATTTCCACAGTACAGAGGCGTTATTGAATGCATGTCAGGACTTAATTTACGTTCTATGCTCGAGTAACTTCCGTGTTAAGCGTTCCTGGTGCACTAACTCGTTCCTTCTCCGTCAATGAAAATTGCAATATAGCGTGAGGTTGACTTGTTAGTCATGGTTATTCAATAGAAACAATTTGTAAAATTAACAATTTGTAAAATGTTATAGTTTTCAAACTATAAACGATTATAATTTTACTTTTTGATAAGTTTGCTGATGAGTTTGTTATGAGTAAGTTAATATTAAAACCCTCTCAGCGGACAAAGAGTTTTGTTGTTGAACAAAATTCAAGATATTATATATTTTTTCTATTGGATAATATATTAATTACAAAATTTTGCTTCATGCTGTATCCCGCATATAGCAGAGGTAGAGGGAACCTGGGAACCTAGTGTTACGATACTCCGTTCCCATTAGGACACTTTTCCGAGTCCAGCAGGCGCTACGTGATAAGTGACGGGTGAAATGAAAATACTATGTTAAATATTTCATTTCATCGAGCGGGAAATGAACCCACAATCTGTCGCGTTTACAGTCTACTTGTATCCCTGCGCCACGACTGGCGTCAAAATTATATAACAATGACTTTATTTAAAACAATTATAAGCTTGACTTGAATTATTGAGTATTAATTATAAAAAATCTTAACATGTGGAATTAAATAATAAAATATATATATAATTATAATTATATATATATTTATATATATATATATATATATATATATATATATATATATATATATATATAATTATAATATATATTATATATATGTATATATATATATAATGTTGTACTAGGCCAGTCGTGACGCAGGGGCATAAGGATGTGACTGTAAGCGCGACAGGCTGTGGGTACCACTCAAGGAAATGAATGGTACCCAACCACGCTTTCTGCAGAAGCACACAGTAAGACGCTACAAGTTTTAAGTTTTCATTAAAATGTACGACGGTATTATTAAGACGTCGACTATTCATTATTGTCAAGAAATCTTACACGTTAATAAAACGAGATGTCTTGTTATTATTTATCATGGCGCAGTTGTTAAAAAAAATCTATATAGGAATTGTTGTGGGTTTAGCAAATGCGAGGCAATGCTTGTATTAAAATAATTATTTTTATCTTCCACATACTTAAATTACAATATATCAGAGATATATTGAGCAGAAAACACAGAAAAATATCCCCCCACTAGGTTTCCTATAGAGTAAGATAACACAAAACGATAAAGAATTTCATTATAAACTTCGAATAAAGTGACTGTAATTTATGTATATTATTATCATAAGTAAATCAAATACAAATGTCTAGGGGTGCACAAATCCTGAATATCTCTGTAGATTAATCAAGTGTTAATCTCATTTAACACTAACTCATAATTAATGTTGCATTGTCAATTTATCATTAGGAATATTACGTTGTAATACATTGCCATAAGCAAGTGTTCTAACGGTTGGAAACACTGTATAGATGTATGTACATACAGTGTATTTGTCATCACCACTTTCAAACTTTATATATATATATATGTGTATATATATATGTGTATATATATATGTATATGTATATATATATATATATATATATATATATATATATATATATATATATATATATATATATATATATATATATATATATAT
>DWQW01010906.1:0-11806 GCA_018249695.1 Heliconius erato demophoon
CACATCGCTCGACCCAATTCCGTGTTCGGAACTGAGCTGTTGGTTCCGCAGCCTCTAGATACGTCCTCGCAGAGCTTTTAACGGCGTGACGTCAGTTAGTGCTGGTCTAAGTTAATTATGTGGTTATATGGAGTTTGTGCGTTTAATAGTTAAGGAATAATAGTGAAACTGAGTCCGTCGTGGCGCAGCGGCACAGTGTCTGACTTTAAATATGATGGGTGTGAGTTCGACTCTCAAACTCGAAGAAATAAATTATTTTTATCGCAATGTCTCGAAAATTTGAGAGGGGATTGGGGAGGGGAACGGAGTGTCTTATCACTAAGGTTCTTTTGCTTTATGTGAGATATATCGTGACCCTAAAAAATGCAATAAAAGCTTGGACACCGTTAAAAGAATTGCGAATTCGATTTTTACTAGATTTTATTTTTTATTTTTAAACGTTTTCATTTTCTTCATATATTATTTACGAAGTAGTGTTAAGACACTCCGATCACATTTAAACATTTAGCAAGTTTTTTATGCTTTTGAAAATGTATAAAATCTTATTTTATTTTAGATTTTTAATCAAAATTATATATTTATACCTTTAAAATAAATTACCTCTCAACTGCTTTTATTACAACAACATAGAAGAAAAGTCACGTAACCACAACTTCTCACATAAATTATGCATTCGCTAACGACTATCGAATATATTAAAACAAAGTAGTTTTAATCTCTATAGTATACAAAGTGCTGCAACTAACGTTCAATAGTTTCGTTTAATACTTTGTAACTATAGTTAATAGTTTTAAAGTGATGACAGGGACACTCTCGAGATATACGGACTGTATATCTATTGGAAATTTGGTTATAGAGAAAAATATGAGTATAAATATTTTTTTAATTTTTTTTATCAGCTTCACGCTGTATCCCGCACACAGCAGAGGGAACCTAGTGTTAAAACACTCCGTTCCCCATTTTCTGCCAAATTCTGGAGGCTTGCGTGTTGAGTGGCAGAACTTGACGCCGCGCTTTGCCTCGACACCAGAGCGAAGAAATGAAAATATAAATAAATATTTCATTTTCTCGAGTGAGGATCGAACCGACAACCAATCGATTTTACAGTCACACTTTGTGCGCCACGACTGACCTCATTTTTTAATTTTTAAAGTATTATTTCACACATAGGAAACAAAAGGTACTTTATTTTTGAAAAAAATAGTAGTATAGTAGTAAATTGGGGGTTCAAATTCTGAATTGGCCATTTTGCTCCTGTATATATGTATCTTGTATACACCAGGGTATACAAAGGGAACCTAGAGTTAAGGCTTTCAGTTACCCACTTTCCGTCTAATATTTAAGACGTTACGTGTTCAGTACCGGAACTCAACGCCGCGCTGTACATTAATGTTACTTCCAATATAACAAAATTAATATATTTATAAACAAAAAATCGATTTTATCAATTAATATTCATATTTCGAATGCTATAATTCATAATTTAATATTGTTACACAGGAACATGCCGTGTCCAAGGTTGTTATTTAAAACAACCCCACCCAGAGGCGGAGTATTAAATGATTTTACATTTTCTAAATGGAGTTTAAAAGATAATTTTGTATATCACGACAATTTACACGATGGTTGTGGGTTCGAAGCCCACAAAGGTGATTTTTTTATTTTATCGCTCTGGTAGATAGTGCTTTGAGTAGTGACTCGACACGAATTGGAAAATTTGAAATAAAGCTCTTTTTAGCTGTATCTAGGAACTGAATTTTAAAGGTATCTGTTCCCATTAAGACACTTCTGTCCCCTACTTTCCGCCGAATTCGAGTGTGGTGTGGCGAAACTCAACGTCGCAGTTTACCTTGTTACCAGAGCGAGGAAATTAACATTTTAAATGTTTGATTTCCTCAGGTGGGAATCGAATCCATAACCTGTCGTGTTTACAGTACCACAATTGTTCGCCTGCTCCACAAGTTACTGGCCTCCTGAAAAGATATTCCAAATACATCAAAATAATTCTGAACATGATTTTTCATATACGATATATGTATATTTTAAAAATATTTCTCATTAAGTATGCGCCCATCCTTTCTTTCTAGGCCAAGAAAATTTGGTAGCATCAAAAACAAGTGTTTAGTTTAGCATTCCGCACACGCCGCAATTCAAAAGCCTGATTACTTCTTTGTTTTTTGGCATATATGTATGAAAGCCGTCTGAGAAATGGACTGGATTTATATTTTTTTCTAGCGCTTCGCTTGTGGCTTTGTCCGCATAGACTATAATGTAAATATGGCTTCACGCTGTATCCCGCTTATAGCACTGGAGGCATAGGGGACCTACTGTTAAAACCCTTCGTTCCTCACTTTCCAAATTCTCTCTTTCCTCCAAATTGAGACATTGCGTGTTAAATGACGAAAGTCAATTTTTCGCTTTGTCTTGTTACCTTCACGGCAGAATAAAAATAAGATAAAGATTTTTTTATAGATTTATCTTCTTATATCAATTTGCACACTTCACCATATAATTCGATCTGTTACTCAAGACATTTCTAATGGACGTAGTGTGGAAAGATCTCAATGATGAGTAATTGTTCATTATTAGTGCTAATTAATTGATCGGAAACAGTACTTTCTTTACAATTTCTAATACTAAGCTGAAATATTAGCGACAGAATAAAGCATCTATTTTAATTTTACTTCTCGAGTTTTTTTTAAGGCAATTTCATTTATGTTAAATTATACAAAAGAAAATTTCAAAATTTAATATTTAATATGGTAAAAGCACAGCGTTGAGTTTCACCAATCAACACGCAATGCCTTAATAATTCAGCGGGAGAGGGAAACAGAAATGTCTTAATGAGAATTGAGTGTCTTAACACTAGATTCCCAGGTTCCCTCTGCCTACTCAGCCATGTGCGGGATATAGCGTGAAGCTAAAATAAATAAACATACTAATATATTTATAAGAAAATCGTAATAATCGCCATCATAATTCGTTCTTAAATTTCCGCTCATTTAAAAAAAAATTACAATAACGAAATACCACCACGTTTTTTAAGTAGCACCTTAGGTGATTTACTGTAAATATCTATATACCAAAACTTACGATTTGAAGGTATTACCATCGTTTCACATAAATATTCAAATGCGTCATGATCACACCCATTAAGGAGCGTTAATAAAAACTGGATAAAAATTACCGTAAATTTTTCTTAAAACAAACGCTCTTTAGTCATTCCTTATTGGAATATATTTATTTATGTTCTGTGTAATCAATCAACTTGGTTATAAAGACTATCTGAATAAGAAAAATATAATTTTATTTCTAATGAGCTACTCGTGAGGCTTCGCTCTGGTTTCCAATCAAAGCCCGGCATTGAATTACGCCATTCAACACGCTATGCCCTCAGAATTAGAGGGAATTCGGGTAACGGAGTGTCTTAACACTAAGCTCCCTCACCTTACTACATGCGGGATTCATCGTGAAGCTAACAGAATAAAAAAGAAAAAAGAAAAGAATCAGCTACTCTGTAATTGATAATTAAAGCCATCGTGGCCCAGCGTACTAATGTCTGATTTTTAAAAAGTTATGATTGTCAGTTCAAGCTTCATTGAATAAATCTTATGTCTGCCTTATACTGAACAAGTACATAGAAGGTTTCGAAGGATAATTGGAAGGATTGATACATTCAAATAAAACAAGGTAAAAGCCGCTCCCTTCTTCATCCGTATAACAATAATGATGTTTTATTTTTTTTGCTTAACGCGTATCCCGTACATAATAAAGTAGAAAGGAGCCTATAAACCTTGTCTTACGACACTCCGTTCCCATTATGACAATTTCGTTCCCCATTTTCTACCGAATTCTGGAAGCATTGGGTAACGAATTGTGAAACTCAACCTGCCGGTGCAACAGAGCCTGGACACCGGAGCGAAGAAAATATTTACAAATAATCATTCTTTTTCTCGAGTGGGGATCGAACCCACAACTGTCTCCCTTCTGATCCTGCGTCACGGCGGCTTCAAATTTTCGAATCTTTCAATGTATTACATTAAATTGTTCTACAAATATTTTACACCTCCGTAATATAATTAAGACGTGTCTAATTAACACTGCTACGCGTGAGTCATGGCGGTTGTAGCTTTTTATACAGTCATTTTATAGTTCGTTAGTTGAAGTAATATTATTTAAATAAAAAACAACTCTATTCTTTTTTTATATGAGGTCGGCGTTGAACGCCATATACTTCTAAACAAAAAATATATATATTTCTTTTTTTTGGTTCCAAAAAATTTGCAATAATGGAATTTTGCAATTTTCTTTACACTAGCGACCGAAACGCGAACTAGCAAATTTATTGTTATATTATAGGGAAGTTCTACAAAATCCATACATAAATTGTAGTCTACATTGATATTCTCATGTATTTAAATTATAATTTCATCTAAATTCGTTCAGTTGTATTCATCCTCCCAAACTTTCATATTTAAAAGTTATAATATATATAAATCAGCTTCATACTGTACCCCGCACACAGCAGGGTAGGTAGAGGGAACCTTGTGTTAAGACACTCTGTTCCCCACTTTCCGCCAAGTTCTGGAGGCATTGCGTGTTGAGTGGCGGAACTCAACGCCGCGCTTTGCCTCAATATATATGTAAAGTATTTATTCTTTCTTACTTCTTTCTTACTTTGACATTGACT
Source organism: Heliconius erato demophoon (assembly GCA_018249695.1). NCBI lineage: Eukaryota > Metazoa > Arthropoda > Insecta > Lepidoptera > Nymphalidae > Heliconius > Heliconius erato. The sequence continues at coordinate 4,691 of DWQW01010906.1, forward strand.
TTTTATATCCCCAGCTAGCGCAAAGTCACGCGGGCCATGGCGTTCTGGTCGGCGGGGGCGTGCTACAACAGCCGCCCACACATCATTTGCTTACACAGAATTCTATATTAGGTTTGTATTATATTATTTATTTTTTTGTATATTTTATTTATAAATAGTTATACTAAAAATATTGAAGATCGTGGGTTACATCTAGGCGGAGGGCAATTTGTATGGTATGATACATTCATTGATTCTAATTTCTAGAAAGAACTTACTAACTAACTTAATTAAATTACTAATAAACTAATTAATTAACTAACTAAATCAGGCGTTACTAACTCCCTAACTAACTAACTCAGGCGGAGGTGATATCCTCGGTCTAAGCAGCCCAGTGCTAGGCGGCATGTTGCACGCCCACCCTGCTCTACGAGGCGTGAAGCCGGCCGCCGTGCACGCGCTCGCAACACAAGGTCGGTACGTTTATATTTTATAGTTGATATTTTTTTTAGTTTCACGCTGTATCCCGCATATAGCAAGGTAAGCAAAGTGAGCATGGGAACCTAGTGTTAGGACACTCCATTCCAATTAAGACATTTCCATACCACTTACCGCCGAATTCTAGAGGCATTGCGTGTTGGGTGCGGGACTCAACACCGTGCTTTGCCTTGTTACCAAAACGAATTAAATTTAAATATTTCAGTCACTCGAGTGAAAATCGAACCCACAACCTATCACGTTTACAATCGGATGGTTGTGCCCCAAAGCCATGACTGAGCTTACTTAATATAAGTCTGTTTTTATTTTCTTTGATAAGCCAGCTTAAATTAGCGAAACTACACAAAAATTAGTAGCTTTATGTTAATTTAGATATTTTTAGCTAATACCAAAATTTGATTTCAATAGAAATGTATCTAAATTGGAACATTCGATTAACACCATGCATTGCCGTCGCGCGGTGAGGCGATATCTTCTATACACGCAAAAATTGTGAGTTCCTTCGTAACTTGGGGGCTAACAGTACTTTTACTTCCTCGCTAGTAAGACAAAGCATGGAGTTGGTTTTCATGAGGTTTCATACTGTATCCAGTAGCAGTAGCAGTAGCATAACGCACAGTAGGCGTAAGGAACATCGGAACCTAGTGTTAAGACACTCCATTATCTATTAAGAAATTTGGAATTCCCAAGGCATTACTTGTTGAATTGTGGGACTCAATACCACACTTTGCCTTGTTAGCAGAGAGAATCAGAATCAAACTCCCAACCGTTGCGTTAGGATAAACATATCTCATCCGTCACGTCGTAGGAATAACAGTTTATTCCTTAACTATTAAACGCACAAACTCCACATAACCACATAATTAACTTAGACCAGCACTAACTGACGTCACGCCGTTAAAAGCTCTGCGAGGACGTATCTAGAGGCTGCGGAACCAACAGCTCAGTTCCGAACACGGAATTGGGTCGAGCGATGTGTTGTATGAACGATTTATCAAGTTTAAAGTACGCTCTGATATTAGTGTTACTTAGTTTGTGAAGGGTTTTATTTGACTACCTTATGGTCCAGAAATTACATTGGTTTAATTATGTAAAGTATAAGGTTGTGTTCCGTCAAGTTTTTTTAGAATTACATTTAAAAATACATGTTGATGATGTGATATAATATTTTTTGAAGGCAAATATTTGTTTTTTATTCAGATTATATGAGAAATACTCAAAGTGTTGCAGTGTTGAGTTTCGTTTCTTTAAATCGGGTAGAAAGTAAATCTGATATATTTTTACAAAATTTATGTCTTATTTTCTTTGATAATCTTCAAATTGAAAAAATTTTTTTCCAATAGATTACTGCTATGAGCGGGATACAACGTGGACGTTAGCACGCCTGCTCGCTGTTAGCACTAGGTTAAATATTTCATTTCCTCGAGTGGGAATAGAACCTACCCTAGTCGTGCCCGTGTTCCATGACTGGCTTCAAAGAAAACAAAACTAAATTGCCAAAAAATAATGGCCATACACAAACAATGGACGAAGGCTGTTAACGTTTTGTCTCAAAAGCTCCCTCAGAACGTAGCATTTTTATCATTTTTATCAATAAAGCTTTTGTGATACAAAAGTTGGTAGCGCTTAAAATTCTAACGAATATAATGTACCTACACCGCGATTTTAATGACGTCGTTTTTGGGTACAATTTTCATAAATATTTTAGTTCGTTTCAAAAGAAAAGACTTTTTTGTTGTTTTTTTTTTTTGTTATTTTATGTTTATATGAAATGAGTTCATTTTAGCCAGAGAAAACGGAGGGTCGTCATTTTCACCAATGAAGAGTTAGCAGTTCTAGGGAGTATCTAATCACTAACAATGACAATTTATATTGTACTGTTTTCCACGCGGAGAGAAGAGAGCTATGCGGATAGAACTAATGTAATATATTACTGCTATTTAAAATGGAAAGTTGCTGAAAATAGTTTTATTGACTTAAAATTACAAATAGTTTTATTTTAGTTATTATCTAACAAAAAAAAATAAAACTAAAAACGAAAAATAAATGTTTTAATAAAAAAATCGCCCAACGTGGGGCTCGAACCCACGACCCTGAGATTAAGAGTCTCATGCTCTACCGACTGAGCTAGCCGGGCTGCGCGATTATTTATCAAATAGGAGATTCTAATGTAAAGATATTTTTAAATAACTTAAGTAATATGTAAATGTTTTTAAATTTAGTTTTTCCAGAAACAAAGAAGTAGGTTAAGTAAGATAAATAATATTGTTTTTTACTTGTAAACTAAATACATATAGCAGGTACATATCGAGACAAACCTAAGTGGTTCTTTATAGTGACTATTTATTGTATAATAATATTTGATAGTAATTCATAAAAAATATAATTTAGAATATTCTGAATGGGAAAAAATAGGCAAGTCAAATTTAGCTTAAACTTAGGATACCGAGTGAACACTGAACTCACGTAGATCTCTCATTCTTTTGTCGGTGAAGACTAGACATTAGTATTATTTAACATTTAACTTGGCTGTCATTTCACATATTTATATGTTTTTGAAGGCATATCATTATTTTTTTCTACACGAATTATCACTATTAATCATTAATATTTCCCGTATTATTTCAGCATCGGCCATCGTTGCGCAGGGGGGGGGGGGGTATAAGAGAGCGACTATAACGCTACGGTTGTGGGTTCGATATTTTATATACATAACAAGCTAGAAGGTTTTAACAAAATTGCAAATTTTCATATACTGATTACATATGAGATATGAAGCAATGGTTCGTATAAAATAAACACTGCGTTTCCAGCTTTATAACTTGGCTGGTCAAGCTGGCGCGTGTCTTGATAACATATCAAATTTTTAAGATGATCTCATAACTCCTGTTTGAATTTCTATGCCAATTAATGATTTTTTAGCCTTTAAATTACCTAAAAAGTAACGTAACAGTATTAACATCTAAGCTTTAAATGAAAATTGAATATTTTTTCTTTATATTTCTCAAATTCGTTTTTGTTTGTGACACATCATTAAATCGGTCAAATCTTTGTACCTTTGAGTCGAACGGTTATTAAAAATAATAAATGCCTTTGTACTAACCACGCCACAGGTTTTCAACGTATGTCAGATTTTAGACGATCTTTTAATACGTTGGAATGTCAAAATTTTACCGACAAAGAGAATTTGGTTTCTTTTCAAATAATTTTATGATGTAACTGATTTTTCTTGTTAACTGATTCACAGAATATGCCTATATTTTTTTACTTTCACAAAGATATCCCCATAAAAACCAAGGGTGTGACGTTTCTTTATTGGCAGCTTTATTTAAATAATGTTTTTTTTTAACAAAAAAAAATGACTTGTTCAATTTCAATCGGAACCCATAACGTAACCTAACGACACTTTTATCAAACTACCTTTTAAGTGTGTCCTTTCCAAAAAACAAACAATCATCTATATCGGTTGGCGGGATATTTAGTTATTTGTACGTACATACTTAATGAAAATTTAAAACTTAAGTGATTTTCACATGGATTCAGGTCAGATGGTCAGGAATGGACAAAATTTAAATGTCAAAATCGGTTCACCCAGTTACAAGTTCTGAGGTAACAAAAAAAAATACAATCAAATTGATAACTTCCTTTTTTCATTTTCTTAAAGAAGTCGGTTAAATAGAAACAGCTTCACGCGTTTTCCGAATAGCAGAGTAAGCAGTGAGAACCTAGTGTTAAGACACTCCGTTGCCCACTTTATATAGGTGAATGTAGATATCTTATTCTTATGTATGTATATCCAAAATTACAGAACTATAGAAGTCCTACACAGATAATAATCTATTGAGTGTCGTGTGTCATTTAATTTGGCTAATCTGATAGTCCCTAGAATAAGGTCTTAATCAAGTAAATATGATAGCTTCTGATAGTAGCTAAGACTTGTACTATCTGTACACGCGTTGAACGTAAAATTGATTCCGATTTGGGGTAATATATATTTTATTTTGATTTCACGCAGTATCTCGCATGTAACAGGAAAAGCAGAGCGAACCTAATTTTAAAACCCTCTTATCTCCCTATACCTATCCCATAACACATCCAGGAGGCGCGGGTTCGAGTCCCGCTACGTTCAAATTTTTATCCGTTTTCTAAATAAGTATTTTTCTTTCCTAAGTTTGAAATAACACTTTAAAAATGTTAATAATATATCGCTTTTTCAAAGACATGGAGCTGCATAACAAATTCAGTCTTATTTCGCCTTTTACCTTCACACTGTATCACATGTACTGACAGACGAAACTCAACGCCGCGCTTCGCCTTGTACGCGCAAAATTCCCCTACAACATGTAAACAATAAAAATCATTTAGCGCGACAACCATCGCGTTATCAAAGCCACAGGGCAATATAACAATCCACTCCCAGTTGGTGATTTAATTAAACAGACAACTCAGCCTTTTACACAACGGTTGTTGATTGTTACATTTCCAAAACGATAAAATTCAACTTTTGTGTAATGAGAAAATGATTGTGGCTCAAGCGAGAGGCTGACGTGTGCTTTTACGGTTTGTTTTGGTTGTTTTTTTTTGTGTTTGCACCAATATTTTGCTATTGTACTGAATTTGAGTGTAAAATCAACGGTTGTTTCGGGGTTTTTTTTATTTAGCCTCATGAGTATAGGTTACAGTGTATGCCGAGGACATATGTATTCTTTTTTTTCTTTTTTTTTACTGCTTCACACAGTATTCGCACATATAGCAGGGTAGGCAATAGGAACCTGGGTGGAAATCTAGTATTGAAGAGTATTAATGGAGTGTCCATTCCCATTAAGACACTTCCGTTCCCTAATACTTTTTACTTTCCCCCAAATTTTGGAGGCGGCGTTGAGTGGCGAAACTCAACTCAAATTGTGATATTAAATATTTAATTTCCACGAGAAAGAATCGAACTCACAACCTGTCATGCTTACAGGCACACCTTTGTGTCCTTGCGCAACTAATAATTTTATCCTTCATTTGGTAGGAATGTTGAAAGAAGTTATTTTAAACAGATTTTTTGCGTATCATGACATAAGCCAAGTGAAAAAACTATTCTAATAATATATATTCAATGTTTACTTATTCCCTAGATCGTTTCTTCTCTATTTTATTATGCTTAATGTAAATTTTTAATATTATGATCCAGTTGTAAAACTAGAAGGAAATTTTAATAGAATTTCTCTTTGTATTATTTTATTTATCTATAGTTTTGTATTAAAGTACTCCGTATCGCACTTTCTGTCCAATACTTTTTGTCTTTTAAGCTTCACGCTGTATCCCGCATGTATTAAGATAGATAGTTGCTTGTATTTCTTCCAGGACCCTTCCATACCAACCCGTTTCGTTGTAAAAGCCAGTATGGCTAAAGGCATTATCCTCAAGTCAAAAAAAAACCTTCTGTTAAGACACTCCGTTCCTTACTTTCCGCCCAATTTTAGAGAGAGTCAAACAGTCTTGATTTTTCTTTTTTTTAATTTCCAATTTATTAGGAGTTTCCTTATATTCTTGAATTGAATTAGCTTCACGCTGTATCAGTAGGGTAGGCAGAGGGAACCTAGTGTTAAGACACTCCGTTCCCCACTTTCTGCCGAATTTTGGAAACATTGGCTGTTGAGTGGCAGAACTCAACGCCGCGCTTAACCTCGACACCAGAGCGAAGAAATGGAAATATAAATTTAAGTAAATATTTCATCTCCTCGAGTGGGTATCGAACCCTCAACCAGTCGGTTTTGCAGTCACACCTCGTACCGCTGCGCCACGACCGGCCTCGCTTACCGGCTTATATTCTTCCTATATTAAAAATTCTTACGAGTACTTTTAAATATATTTATTCATGCTGATTACAACATTGTTGCCTTTCAGAGACTTGCTTGTTGACGTGATTACTTCATCTATATTAATCATATCGTGACGTAATATAACTAATAGCATCCTCGATAGATGAACTATCAAATAACAAGTTAAAACGCGGCGTTCAGTTCCGCCACTCAAAAAGCTTGTTTGATTGTCTCGAAATATTCGAACGCGGAAAGGGCGGAAAGTAAGGAATTGAGTGTCTTAACAGTAGGTTCCCTCTGTCAACCTTGCTACAATCGGGATACAGCGTGAAGCTCAAAAGACGTGAACAAAATACATATTAATCCAAACTCCATACTTCCATCAATTTTGTACCACACACAAAAATCTTATTCGGCGTCTTTTGTTGCGGTGATATTTTGCAGATCGTATTATTTTTCCCAAACAGAATGAAACAACGAAACGTTTGTTTACCGCCACAGTACCTAACAACGGTTGAGCGATGGACTTTGTTCCTGAATTTATGAGTCGCCTTGTTATTATGCCCACAAACGATTGGAGTATACTTCACAAGTTGGCGTTTTGATAAAAAAAAACTTTTTATTGGCACGAATATCATAAAAATAGTAATAATATGATATTTGCTTAAGTTTATGGTAGCAAATAGATTGAATTATGAAACTAGATTATACGAAATTAGATTAAAATATTCTATACGTGAATTACAAAATACACCAAAAATTGTGCATCGTATGTGAAATGCGTTGATTTAAAAGTTTGTTTTTTTTGTGCTCTATGCGATCTTAGATC
>DWQW01010907.1:0-11805 GCA_018249695.1 Heliconius erato demophoon
GTGCGGGATACAGCGTGAAGCTGATTTATTTATTTATTTTATTTTATTATAGTTGTCAATCAATTCTGCTTAAATCAATAATCATGTATTTTAAGCGGGCGAAGCCGTGGGCGGGCCGCTAGTTTATTAATATTTTCATTTCTTCGCTCTGGAACTAAGACAAAAGCCCGGCGTTGAGTTTCGCCATTCAACACGCAGTGGCTCGACAACTTCGGCGGAAAGTGGGCTACGGAGTGTTTTAACATTAAGTTCTCTCTGCCTACCTTGCTGTGTGAGGAATATAACGTAAAGGTGTAATAAATAATATATATAAGCAATTAGTGTGATGGTGTTTTTTACAATATTGTAGCAAAAACTTGTCCATTAAATTTAAATTTATCATGCAGTTTAAGTTTCAAATGAACTAATTAAAAAAATCTTAGTCTTAGAGTATCGAATTTGGTGCTTTTTACATTTTAAATTATTTAAAGTTAATTCTTTACATCACCACGTCTAATTTTAGTTTACACTTCACGAACATTGTAGCAAAATTTTCCTTATCTGTTATTCTTGAAAGTGGCGCAAATATAATGAATCGAGAAACTAGACCGAAGGAACGTAAAATATAACATGAAAAGTAAATACTTAAATCAGCTTCACGATGTGGTCCGCACGCACACTTTAGCACAATGCCGCGCTTTGCCTCGGCACTAAAGCGAAGAAATGAAAATATAGATTTTAATTTATATTTTATTTCTTCGAATGATGATCGAACCCATAACCATCGCGCTTACAGTCACATACTTATGCCTCCGCGCCACGACTGGCCTATAAAGTAAAGATATATTGAATAAAATTTGTTATTACCATGTTCCAGTCGACCGTTTGTATTGAATATAAATGATTTTGAGCCTGAATGATGTTGCCGTAATCTCTTTAATAATGATAAATTGCGTTTTTTTTATTTCCATTTTATGTTGTTTATTGAAAGCTTTTTGAAATGAGACAATGTATTTGGATTTATAATCCTAAAATTAAATTATTTTCTTTTGGAAATATATTAAAAATAAAAAAATTAGCTTCACGCTATATCCCGCACACAGCAGGGTAGGCAGAGGGAACCTAGTGTTAAGGCACTCCGTTCCCCACTTTCTGCCGAATTCTGGAGGCATTGCGTGTTGAGTGGCAGAACTCAACGCCGCGCTTAACCTCGACACCAGAGCGAAGAAATGGAAATATAAATATAAGTAAATAATCCATCTCCTCGAGTGGGGATCGAACCCACAACCAGTCGGTTTTGCAGTCACACCTCGTGCCGCTGCGACACGACCGGCCTCGAAATATATTAAAAATTTACCATATTTTATTAGAATCCAATATCTAGTCTTTCAGGTTAAACTATTGAGACTATTTAGTTTTTAAGCCAAAAATATTCACAAATTGAGTGCTACCTACATTCAATTGAATGTATATATTTATTATGTTTCTATTTCCCCACTCGTAGGAGAAAAAAAAGACAAAATGTGTAGCGTGGATTTTCTCTACGCAGAAGATCTCGAATACGGACAGAAAATTTTCTTGACACTGGATACTCTCATTATTCCCATTTGTATGAGGTAAAGCTACAAAAAAACCTAAATATTTAACGAAAATAGGTTTTATTTGGACTTTATAGAACATTTCCATTAACTTCATGTGGGTATTATAGTTATCTCTTCTAAGCTTGTTTTTTTAATCCCGCTTCTGATTTAATCTTATTTTCACTTATCTTATCAATATAAATTAATAAGAATTCTGAACATTACACTCGCTTTTCAATTTTACTCACTTTTGCTGGAAATAAAGATTGTGAAAATCTTACGCTACAAGAATTTACTCTACGGTCAACGGACACCCATAAAAGGAAAACAGCCTTATAAATACCACGACTGAGATTAAAATATATTCGAATATATTTAAAAAATTGTATACAGTATAGGCATTGGAAACATAATGATAAATCATTTCTTTCTCTACCTACATAGGTAGCAAATATAATGGTGCAAAATAAATATTTATAAAATAAAAATAAATCAGCCTCAAGCTGTATTCCGCACACAGCAGGCTAGGCAGAGGGAACCTGATGTTAAGACACTTCGTTCCCCACTTTCTGCCGAATTCTGGAGGAATTGCGTGTTGAGTGGCAGAACTCAACGCTGCGCTTTACCTCGACGCCAGAGCGAAGAAAATGGAAATATAAATTTAAGTAAATATTTCATCTCCTCGAGTGGGGATCGAACCCACAACCAGTCGGAACTATATAATACTACGGTATATAAATATTTATGATATCTATATAGTGATAATTAAATTAAAGACCAGTCGTGGCATATGGGCGCAAGCGTGTGACGACTGTAAACGCGACAGGCCGCGGGTTCGATTCCCATTCGCCACTTTTTATCCAATGCTTCCAGAATAATGTGGCAAGCCGGAAGCGGATTGTCTTAACACTAGGCTCCGGGTAAGGTTAGCTTTCACAAATTTCAATGTGGGTTACATTGACATTGATAAAACCAGTACTCCTTCACATGAACCAAATCGTATTACGTATAAGAAAGAGGTTACATATTTTAAAATGTGGAAGTAGAACGGATTGTCTTATCACTAAGCTTCTGCCAGCTCTGCTGTGTGTGTTACGAATCTTAACTTAAGACACATAAAATACACAATATAATTAAACAATATTTGTTAATATTATTTTACATCAAACAATATTGTACTAGTTACCCAATAATTAGTCAATGATAACAATATGATGTATGTAATTAGAAAATATATATTCTTTAACACTTTTTTACCTTTACACTGTATCCCGCACTGCAGGGTAGGCAGAGGGAACCTAGTATTAAGATACAACATTTCTCACTTTTCGCCAAGTTGTCGAGTCATATTTATTATGTTGCCGATTTCTATCTGCTATTATTAGTAACAAATATAACAAATATAATACCGAGTACAGTAGAGAAGGCTATAAACTCCATGTAATCCATACAAAGGTTAATGGATGCAGACCATTCGGCTAAAATCTCCTGGTTTCGGTTAACTTTTTAAGCAATCATATAAAAGTTACCAGATACAGATGTGCCGTTCATTCGATTATGATTTATTTCCAAAGTTCCACGTATGCGGTATTATGTTTACGTTTAGTATATTAATGGTATATTGATACCGCGAAAATGTTCTTTTGGGTATGTTTTTTGTTACAAATATCTACGAAACATGTTTATTTTTTACTTCGTTAATCTAACGAGGTAGATTGAGAGAACTTAATGTTAAGAGGACTTCCGTTTAGCTTCACACACTATCCCGCACACAGCAGGATAGGCAGAGGGAACCTAGCGTCAAGACTCCGTTCCACAATCCCCACTGAATTTTGGAGGCATTGCTTGTTGAGTGGCAGAGGAACCTAGTGTTAAGACACAACATTTCTCACTTTTCGCCAAGTTGTCGAGTCATATTTATTATGTTGCCGATTTCTATCTGCTATTATTAGTAACAAATATAACAAATATAATACCGAGTACAGTAGAGAAGGCTATAAACTCCATGTAATCCATACAAAGGTTAATGGATGCAGACCATTCGGCTAAAATCTCCTGGTTTCGGTTAACTTTTTAAGCAATCATATAAAAGTTACCAGATACAGATGTGCCGTTCATTCGATTATGATTTATTTCCAAAGTTCCACGTATGCGGTATTATGTTTACGTTTAGTATATTAATGGTATATTGATACCGCGAAAATGTTCTTTTGGGTATGTTTTTTGTTACAAATATCTACGAAACATGTTTATTTTTTACTTCGTTAATCTAACGAGGTAGATTGAGAGAACTTAATGTTAAGAGGACTTCCGTTTAGCTTCACACACTATCCCGCACACAGCAGGATAGGCAGAGGGAACCTAGCGTCAAGACTCCGTTCCACAATCCCCACTGAATTTTGGAGGCATTGCTTGTTGAGTGGCAGAGGAAATGAAAATATGAAATATTTCATTTTATCGAGGTGGGAATCGAATCCGGAACCCATCGCGTTTACCGTCACACGCTTGAGGTACAAGCCACCACTTGCTCCGAGAGACTTATTAATACTATGTTATGTCTGCTTTTTATCACTCCACACATTTAAAAGATAAGGTAAGACTAAGGTTTGTTGTACGGAGGAATTGCTGTGAAATTTATCGCAATCTACTGTGACGATGATACATTAATTAAACTTAAATTGGTGAAAATGAAATGAAACAAAAAAAAATAGCAACAAATAAAGTTAATGATAATCGGCCCTATAATCTGCTATCTTGTTTTCATATTGCAACCGACTCCTCCACTCTATTCTATAAAAAGTATCTAAATTAAATTATCTAAATTAAATTATCTAAATAATAATTTTAATATTTTAGTATGGTTCGTGATACGTCTAATATAGTTAGAACCCTTACGTAGCGATCGTAAATAATCCAAGATCTTTTAAAGATTAGAATAAATAAAAATAATATAATATTATGATAAATAAATATTATGATTTTGAGGCCAGTCGTGGTGCAGCGGCACGAGGTGTGACTGTAAAACCGACTGGTTGTGGGTTGTGCCACTTGAGGAGATGAAATATTTACTTAAATTTATATTTCCATTTCTTCGCTCTGGTGACGATGTTAAGCGCGGCGTTGAGTTCTGCCACTCAACACGCAATGCCTCCAGAATTCGGCAGAAAATGGGGAACGGAGAGTCTTAACAGTAGGTTCCCTCTGCCTACCCTGCTGTGTGCGGGATACAGCGTGAAGCTGATTATTTTTAATAAATATATTTTATATCTACGTGTTTTATCTACGGTATATTACGTCACTTTAATATTACTTGTGAAAGAAACACGTAATTAAAGAACTAAACCAAACTATTATTTATAAGATTGTATTTATCTTAAGCTATAAATTAAATAATATTATAAATTATATTTATAATATTTTTTTTATAAAGTGTTACTTTTTGAATTAGTTATATTATTTACCTACACATTTTAGTCTGGTATGGATCGTTACAATATATCAAACACTCTCCGTTTATTTTCTCCACTCTGTACTAAATATATACGCTTTTATTAATTTGAGGCCAGTCGTGGCGTAGCGGCACGAAATGTAACTGTAAAACAGACTGGTTGTGTGAATCAATACGCAATGCTGCCAGAATTCGGCAGAAAGTGGGGAACGAAGTGTTAAGACACTTCGTTTCCCACTAGGCTCCCTCTGCCTACCCTGCTGTGTGCGGAATACAGCGTGAAGCCGATTTTGATTTTTTTTATTAACTTAAAGAGAATGACAATAATAATGGGCAAGTTAATACATGCATCATACAATATCGAACCACAGTGTGCAGTCCAGTGATCTTGTCACAAATTTAAACCACAATAGTGATCTCTGTCTAAAAATGATTGTAATTTGCTATTTCGTTAAAGGTTATCGTTGTAGCGCAGGGGGACGGCGACTGACCGAAACGTGAATGTTTTGAATTCGATTCCCACTTTGGACATTAATTATATTTATTTTTGCTCAGTTTGGCTGACAAAATACAGCTTTAAGCTTTGCAATGATACTTTTTCGCAAGTTCATACGTGTCCTGACACAGGGGCACACATGTGCGATTGTAAGCGTTGTGGGTTGTAGGTTGCATTCGAACTTGACGAAATAAAATATTTAATTCTTAACGAGGTTTCTCTACTTAAAACGCAATGTCTCCAGAATTTGACGGAAAATAGAGATCGAAAGTGTCTTCCCTTTGCCAACTCTGCTATGTGCGGGATCCACAGTAAAGGTAAAAAATACTCAACACAGAATGTCTGGCGAAAATTAGGAAACTGACTGTCTTACCACTAGGTTCTCTCTGACTACCCTAGTATCAGGAAAAATGCAATGCTGTTATCGTTATACATTTAGATTTTTCAAAGCATTTTGAAACAAGAGGTATTAAACAAAGTTATTTTATTGAATTGAATGTCTCTGTCTCGGCGAAACCGAAGGGAAAATTTAAAGAAACAGCATGTTTATACTAATACAATTCGGGACAATAAGAAGTTGATTGTAAAACCAAAGCAGGAAAATAAAAATTGTTGATTCCCCTGAATGAGAATAAAAAACATAATCATCACGCCTACAATCAAACGCAGTCCCACGATGGCTTCTAAAAAAGAATATAATTTTCTACAAATACAGCAAATTAAATGAACATCCTATATCTCCTGTTTATATAATTCTACGTGTTAATCTTTGATACGGAAGCAACCCGAAATGCCTAATGAAAGGAATTTCAAATGAGGCGAGACAATCAAAGGAGCTTACAACGATATATGCAGTTTTGAATATAAACTTGCTTCTGTATTGTTTTGTTTTTTTTTAATTATGGCGGTTACAAGCGTGCGAGTTGAATACACATTACTTCTTATTTAGAAAACGTATAAAAATTTGAACCGACAGGTTTCCAGGAGGCGCGGGTTCGAGTCCCGCTGCGTTCTAATTTTTATACGTTTTCTAAAAAAGTATTTTTCTTTCCTAAGTGTGGAATAACACTTTAAAAATGTTTAAAAATACACATTACTTCGTCAATGTTACGTTGAATGGAGATGGAGGCTAAACGACTAGAGCGACTATTAGTTGACTCTACATTGCCAATTTGGCCGAGTTATTTGATTAAAATTATAGCTTCGAATTCCAGTCTATTAAACTAGGTATATATGTTGTTCAATTTTATCTAGTCTTTATATTTTTATATTAATTGTGTATCCCGTATAGAGCTAAAAATCTAAATAAAAATCTCTTTCCACTCTTCTTTAATTTTAAAATGTTACCCAATCAAACCCCTTTAATATGATTAATTTTCTAAGAGAGCCAAAGTGTACCGAAAAACTTGTAAAGAAAAGTAGCAATTCATTATAATATAATATAGAAACCAAAAAATACTTAAGATCTCGGCCTCAATTTTAACCTCCTAAAGAAATTATCTATAATTTACACAGAGCTCCCAAATTAAACATAGTTTTCTAACTTTTATCCTTTATAATATCCCTATTTTCGTAGTGTAACGCTTTTCATCTCTCGTCAAGGCTTTAGGCCCGTCTAGAAAAATTGATATTAATGTATCACAAAGATAACAAAAGTGTATGAAATTACAAAAAATCTTTTAACGTGGACGCGCCATTGTGCTCACTTTGTAGACATTATGAGGGGATTCCTTTTCCTTGAGATGTTGAGCTTTGACAATCTCGAATAATATTTACCCTCCTTATACCTTGACAAGCTCTTAATTCTGTCTGTCAGATTATTTTTTTATTGAGAATATGATAATGGATATACATACATTTATCAACATTTTTAAAACTAATATAAAAATAAATCAGTTTCACGCTTCATCCTGCACACAGCAGGGTAGGCAGAGGGAACCTAGTATTAAGACACTCCTTCACTATATTCCAGTCCCACAATCCGTTGCGTTTACACACTTGTGCCCCTTCGCCGTGGCGGGACTCTAATTTTTTTTTTCTTTATTCAACACAATATATTTTTTTTTATTTTTCAACTCAACGCATATTCTATATGTAGCATGGTAGAGGCTAGGCAGAAGAGAAAATGCAAAGACACTACACAACAAATAGAAAATTAAAATAGTTAGTGCCTAAAATTGAAATAGTTTTTTATTGAACTAGCCAACACCCCGCTAGTAACGTAACAATTTAAACCTAGGATATGTTTTGATCTCTCGCGATTTAATACTTAAGAGGCTTTACGTAAGTCGTATTTTTTCGTAGCGATTTAGTAAGATAAAATCACGAGCTACAAATTCGCTTATTTAGGATTAACCAAATTGGAATACGACGTTTTTGGTTTTTTCGTTATTATAAAAGAGGATAGGCTGGTCGAGGCGCGGGGGCATAAGCGTGCGACTGTAAATGCATGGTTGTATGTTCGATTCCAACTTGGGGGCGTAAAAAATTTGTTTTTTTTTCATTTCTCCAGGTTATGAGGCATAACGCGGCGTTCAGTTCCGCCACTCTATACGCAATACTCCGAGTATTCAGTAAAAAGCAAGGAAAGTGCGGGATACAAAAAGCTAAAAAAAAAGTAAATGTCACTTTAGCAACGTATGTGACAAATATGCAGAGAGATTAAGACATTCCCTTCTACAATATCAAAAAGGAGAGAACCTAAATATATAAAATTGTTGGAATAGTTTATTGAAAAGAGAAACTAGAGGAAACTTCTCAATCACTTTTCGTAATAATCTTAACGAGCGACATTACAATTAGTATCATGAAAGATTGATATATTTTATAACAGGACATAGACAGGAAACCAAAGACAATTCTAGCATTATTATACCTATACAAGATGGCGCCACAAGTATAAATTAATTACAGATTATAATATTTACAAAATATAACAAATTGATACTTTATCCTCATTGTCTATTAAATATAACGACAAAAACTATATGCATGTAATGTTTATGCAAAAACGAAAAATAAAGTATCATGTACTACTAAATGATAAAGAAACTAAACCTTTTTTATATAGCGGATGTACAGCTCGAAGCCACAGAACACTGTGAGCGTTGAATGGCAAAGATAAACAAAAAATGTAAGCCGGATTATCCTACATCTGCGGGCTGGCCGGGGTCGTAGGCGGTGCGAATTAAAATCGAAAATTCTAATCCACTTTTATAGTAACTTTATGTTACTATAAAAGTCAGGAATTTATATAAAAATATTGATGTGTGTTTGTTTGCCTTGTCTTTTTCCATAAATAATAATTCTAGGACTTATTTAGAAAACGTATAAAAAATTGAACGTAGCGGGACTCGAACCCGCGCCTCTTGGAAACTGACCAGGCGCTCTGACCACTAAGCCATACGTTCTCATCAAGCTACGCCGAAATTTTTATACGCTTGTTACAACTTATTTATGTTGTTAGTATCTCTGTAGGGAGATATTTACTGTTAATACGGTAGGTAGATTTTAATGTTAATTTCAGCTCCATACCTCCACGCAATCTCGAACCAAATAGTCTAGATAGATGGACAGACAGAAAACAAAGTGATCTTTAAAGACTCATTTTTTTCTTTAAAGTACGGTACCGTAGAAATGACAAAGTTTAAATTCTATATTATTTACATGAGAAATAGATAAGAAACAATATAATATATTAGCTTTCATTTCTAAGTTATCATTCTTTTATAATAAAAGTATAATTTTGACGAGGAATATCTCAAGCGGTGAAGATAATGAAGATTAACGTACCTCGTACTTTTACTGAGAGTAATTTGAGACGCGCTATGCAAATCACTGTCTTGAACCAAGTTATAAGTTTAACCGCAATCTGAGTAAGATCTTTTAGTTTTATAATTTAAATATTTATATCATATTACAAAAGTGTTATATGTATTTCTATTTCAGTTTCACGCTGTACCCCGCATATAGCTAGGTAGACTCGGGGAACCTTGTGTTAAAACAATCCGTTCCCCAATTTCTGGCGAAATTCAAGTAGATATATTATTTCTTTATATTTTTTTTATTTGACTAAGACTAAGCTAAGAGAGTCGTAGATTAAGTCAGAAAACTTTGGTATAATAGTATAACAAAATTAAATGTAAGTTTATATTTTTTTTTATTTTCTTACTGTTGGATTCCTGAAATACCGCCTTGGCAAAGCGTACAAATTCCTATTTTACATAAAGCTCAGAATCAAAGCTAACATAAGTGTTTAAAACAATTAATAAAAGAAGGTGACTTGGCCTCAGTCATATAAACTTAAATTTTAATATACCATTTTTCTAAACAATATTCCATGTGATTTTATGTTTACCATAAACGAATATATGGCTTTGTTCAGTAAAATTTTATATTTTTTTATTTTATTTATCTTTATAGCGTTTAGCGTGCCAAGTTCAACATGGTTTTTTAATTTTTTTTTTTTACTTATAATTTGTTAGCATTACCTATGTACATTATACCTGGAAATTTTTGTCGTATCTTAACCAGACAATGAACAAAAAAATGTTGTAGAATAGTTACAAGGTAATAAAATAATAAGTAACAGTAGAGAGAGAATAAACTAATAAATATAGACTAAAAAATTAGAGATATATAACGTAAAGGTTGAAATGCGTGAGGCACAAACGTGTGACTGTAAACGCGACAGGTTGTGGGTTCGACTCCCATTAGAAGTAATTAAATATTAAATATTTTCTTTCTCTCGCTATTGGTTGCACATTCAATACGCAATGCCTCCAAAATTCAGTTTTTTTTTATTTTCTAAGCATAAAACTTCTCTGATTAAGTGAAAAATTGGAAATAACCTGAACTAGTGTAACGAAACTCAGTTCGATTCATTAAGGCACTTGCTTTCCGAGAAAAATGAAAATAATAAATATTTCATTTCTTCGAGTGAACATCGAACCCATGAATTTCACAAATATTTCAATATATCATTAACCAGCACTCAGCTTGTAACGGTGGTATAAATAAAGTACACCTGTCTTAATCTAGCTTACGGCTAAATCTCTGAATTCAAATTACCCTCCGGCTTCAGGCACCTAATTCCGCCTCCTCTGTCCTCTTGAAGTTATTTATGTCTTCAAAACAAGTACACTGCAGTTGTAACTAACAAAATAATTTACACGATTATCTCCCATATTCCCTTCGAGTAGAGGTCAAAACAATATATTATATACAAGTATCTAAGTGTCTGGTTAGTGGGCCCACCGTTAAGCATCTTAAAATAAAACCCTTTCCGTTCAACGTAACTCATCGTCCAGATCTCAAATGCAGCATCATTATGTTATAACAAGATACTAAAATATACATTTCGAATAACTTAAATATATACTTTACGTATACGGTTTTTAAGTAGATGTTTGTACTGCACTACTTAGTGCATAAATTATTATAAGAATTGTAGCAAGAATGGCTTGAATGCCGTGTAGTAACGTCCGTAAAATTATTTTAAAAGAAATTGTAATTGAATTTTTAAATGATTCTCTAACTAACTAACAATTGGTAATATATGTATGGGGCCGTTCAAGTATTACGTAAGCAGTTTTTTTGCAATTATTGACCGCCGCCCATCCCCTATGTCATCAAAAATAACACCTACAGTGTGACTACAGTGCTTACGTAATACTTGAACGGCCCCTATATGTAAGTTTATCACAGAAAAAACATTACATACATATATTTTGAGACTTGTTGTGGCGCAGTGGCACAAGCATGCGGTTATAAACGCGACAGGTCCTGGGTTTGATTCCTACTCGAGGAAATAAAATATTTAATATTTTCATTACCTCGCTCAGGTAGCGAGGCAAAAGAAAATTATTCTATTACTTTAATTATACGACTTTAATATTAATTAAGTGTATTTATGTACAAAGAGTTTAGCCCGATAAGCATGGGACAGCTGCACTGGCCTCAATAAAATGTGTTTACTATTATAGTATTGCTTTTTATTCTAAATAGCGACACCCAATTTTTTTATCTCTTACAAAGAAAGTTATGGGAGTGAACCAACTTCATGTGATGATTTATTCATGGGGTGATATATATAAGCGCCCTTATATCTAAACTTTAAATATCATAAATACTGAAAACATATATAAGTTAATTTAATTTTTTTTTAATATATAAGTTAACCCTTTCACGACTACGGGGACACATTTGTCCCAGATAATAAAATTGAAGGTAGTCAGGAAAAAAGAAACAGATATGCGTTTTTTGTTGTAAATAATTTTCTAGAAGTACCTTTTGATTATTTG